>SJYX01009499.1:151010-265135 GCA_006410675.1 Oreotragus oreotragus | reverse complement strand
AAGATGGTTATGATTTTAGATATTCTTCAAATACTAATTTAGGAAAGACCCTTTCATTAGGATGTTTTCTGTTTCACTGCCCATGAGATAAACCACCGCATCCTCTCACAAAGAGAAACAACCAAAATCCAACAGAAATGGCATTAGAAAATTGTTTTACTGAAAACCCTCACCCAGCATAACATTTGGGTATAACGTGGTATTTGAGCAAGATATTCATGTGATAGAAATATGTCTAGAGGTTTCACACTCCCTCTTAATAAATCATTAACAAAGGTCAACCCCCCTGCCCAAAGAAGACAACTTGTGTTTTTCCTAGTTAAAAGAATCTAGGTGCTAATTCTACTGATGCTCTCTAAGTGATCCCATCCATAATAACCAGTGTTTGAACAGTGTTACAGCTGTCTTAAGGCCTCCTGAGTTAAATGCTCTCCCTCTTATTGATATTTTGACTCTGGAGCAAATGATCTTGAAGGAAACCCACGTGGGCCAGCATGGGTGAGAAAAAAGAGCCACGCTGGGCAAGCAGAGGGTCTTTCCATGCCACACATATAAGGACTGCCTACGGCGCAGAATTCAGTGCAGCCAGAAGGATCTCTGGCTTTTCCTCAACACTCCTCTGGGTAGCTTTGCTCAGGAACAAGTTTACTCGACCTCCGAATCTATCAGTCATTCTACCATATACATCATTTATACGGATACAAACTCCTCCACACAAGGAGCACTGCTTTCACCCATGTGGCAATGTCTCTACACGGCTCATGGGTGGTCCTTCTTCCTGGGCTCCTCTTGACGAGGAGGAGTGCACAACAGTCACCAAAACAGTGGACATCGTCTTTTCATCCACACAGCATTCTGCTAGTTTATATAACATCACCATCACAGCTGTCTATCTGGAGTGAACCAACAACAGTACTTTTTCCCATGTTACTCTACCACGCAGGGTGAATAATATAGCTAGCAAAAGGTCTGCTCAGTGTATGGCTGATACAAGATAGGCCGGCTTGTGATAGACAAACAAGAGCTGCTTCTTAACCAGCTCTTCAGTTCAGTTTAGTTCAGTTCAGTCGCTCAGTCGTGTCCAACTCTGCGACCCTATGAATCGCAGCACGCCAGGCTTCCCTGTCCATCACCATCTCCTGGAGTTCACTCAAACTCACATCCATCGAGTCAGTGATGCCATCCAGCCATCTCATCCTCTGTCGTCCCCTTCTCCTCCTGCCCCCAATCCCTCCCAGCGTCAGAGTCTTTTCCAATGAGTCAACTCTTTGCATGAGGTGGCCAAAGTATTGGAGTTTCAGCTTTAGCCTCAGTCCTTCCAAGGAACACCCAGGACTGATCTCCTTTAGAATGGATTGGTTGGATCTCCTTGCAACTGACCAGTAAATTTATACATACTGCACAGAAGTTAGTTTTGGAGGAATATTACTTGCCTGGTATGTTCTTACCTTAGATAGACTAGGCACATACCCCCTATATACTTAAAATTGCTAATTACTAAGTCATTTCATAATGAAGGCTGTGCAGCACTTAGAAACAACCCCAAATTTATGAGTTTATTCTTCAAGTGATAAGATAAATTATCAGACAGAGAGAACAGCTAAACCTCATTTCCTTGTTGTTGCAAAATTTGAGCTGTTTTCTTTAAGATTTCCACTGACTGTTGTGAAAAAATTCAAAATTGGTCCATTTTGGAAGAAGTGTAAAACTGGCCAAATGTTCTAATAAATCTGTGTTAAATTTTTGGTTCTACAATGACTGTACTACTGGATTACTTTATTTTGTTTCTCCCAAATCAGTTCTTTACTAGAGTCTCCTAAACAGGTGAATAATTAGGTTTCTTTAAGAGAAGCCACTGACAATTCACATAGATGGCTACCAAGAAAAGGATCAGAGCTAAATAGCTCCAGTATTTCTTCTTTCATGTGCTACATAAGGCAAGGTTACTGAAAAATGTGGATTATGTGTGTTTTGAAAAATCTAAGCTTTGAGAATGAATATCTTGATTGGTATCAAAAGATAAAACAAAGAAAATTAAAAACCAGCTAATGAACTTTTGCAAATATACCTGGAAAATAAATTACTTCATTTAATAACATATTGGAGAATAGCAATACTTCTGTAATATATTTTTAGAGAAATAGTTCTGCTTCTTAAAGCACAAGTTAAAATACCAATGAAGACCAAACATCTCACAGTCGTTTTATAAAAAAGATAGAAGAGACTTAATAAAAAGAGACAATCCTATTTTTTCCACTAGAATCGCTGCCAAAGGAAATACATTTTTTAAAGATCAAGGCTTAGAAATGCTCTCCACATGGTAAACAGAATAAAACCTATCACCGATCTGAAAAATTATATAAACAAACAGCAAATTCTCTGTAGGTGACTACAAATTAGTAAAGTGATAACAAATGTCACCTGGAGATAATCTTAGCAAGAAGAAATATTTCAAAAAAACAATTTTTTTTTTTTGCTTTTTGATGGTTTGTTGATAAATGATAAGATAGGGAATTTTGTTTTCACCAGAAATCTGAAGTACACAAAAGCACCAGAACAGTATTGTTCAGCTTGTGTTAAAATGGGAATGACAGAGACTGTCTCTGGTGCCTAGGTCTTTAAATAGGAATGCCACAGCTTATCACATTTTATGAGAGTTTTTCATCTGCATATTTTTTCTCCCATAGAGTTCCCCATGGGACAGGACATCTGCTTCTCACTCATCCTGTATCTTCTGCACCTGTATATACGTCAAGCCTGGCACATTTGCCTAGAAATGACCACCTCATTCTGCTCCTTTTGAGAATGTCCACTCCATGCTGACTCACGGTCAACAGGCAGAGATGTGGCCACGCTCTTGGCGCTCCTTGTAAACCTGCTTAGGAATCCACAAAAGGAAGAGAAGTCCAGGAGGCATCATAGGAATGGGACTTCCTGGAGATGCTGCATAGATTTCCATGGTGGGACCATAACTTAAACCTTATACTGCTCCTAACAGAACTCCAATACCAAGAGGAGAGAAAATCACTAAGTTCAGATGGGCTCTGACAGGGGATAGCATTGAGAATTTAGATACAACTTCAGCTACCAGCCCAGCGGGAGTAATAAGAATTGGATCTACCCTTCCACATGAAACAGCCTGGATCAGGTATATGAAAAATAAGGAAAAAAATAAAGGTTTTCATGACACTGAACATCATAAGACAAAGGCCAGGGATCACTGACAGATGGGAACTGAACAAAAAGGTGATCCCAGTTCACTGCAGAGAGTTATGGCGTGGGAGAGGGAAGCCTGGTGGGATTCCTGAGTTAAGATAATGAAGCTGAGAGTACAGGGAGACCCACAGGGCTAGACCTCAGAGATCAGAATGCCAGAGAGGAAAGAACCGCACAGTGGAAACTCTACAGATCTGTGAGTGCTCACCCTTAAGTACTCAACAGACCACTGATCAGCACGGGCACATGAGGACATTACTCTAGCGTGGGGACCGACCGCCTGAAAGAACTAGAGGCAACAAAGCCAAAAACTTACTCCCATCAGCCGGTGAAGAAAAGCTCGAGATTCTTAAGGCACTGGATAGAGGACTCAGAGTCTTGCCTTAGTAATTTCACCAAGACTAACCATTGCTCCTGCTGTGCTGTGCTCAGCTCCTCAGCCGTATCTGACTCTTTGTGAACCTGTGGACTGTATCTTGCCAGGCTCCTCTGTCCACAGGATTTCCCAGGAAAGAATACTGGAGTGGGTTGCCAGTTCCTACTCTATTACTTCTGTACAATTAGCCCTTACCAAATGACACCGTCCACATAGGGAGAGTGTGAGAAGGACTGGGATCAAAAGGTAATGGACCAGAGGAGCCACTAAATGCTTTCAGTAAAAATGAACTTTAATCCTATGTGTAAAGCACTTGTGTGATACACACACACACACACACACAAACACACACACACACACACACGGTTTCTGCTAGACACTAGGCCCTGGTACATATCCTAACCTTTAGAGCAAAACTAACATTCCTCACTTTGTAAATCACACTGAGGCCATTTTCTTCATAGTTTATCTTCTAAAATAGGGCTATAACAAAGAAATCAATAGGCTAGATTTACCACAGTATAAAAACAAACACACGTAATAGACTGCAGAACAGAGCTGCACCTTTATCTTCATTGGTTCTCTTGCAGAGGGAGAGCCAATAAAACTTTATGATTCCTCTTTTCACTTGTAAACCAGTGAAAGAAGTACTAGTTACTTGTTAAGCATTAGACATTGTTCTTTACTGCTGCCGCTGCCAAGTCACTTCAGTCGTGTCCGACTCTGTGTGACCCCATAGACGGCATCCCACCAGGCTCCCCCATCCCTGGGATTCTCCAGGCAAGAACACTGGAGTGGGTTGCCATTTCCTTCTCCGTTCTTTACTGCAGAATACATCAAAACACCAGACTGGCTTTCAGACAGAAGCCCTTAGCTCTGCTGTTTTACTATGTCTTTAATCATATGGGAAAATATCAAATATTAATGAGAAACAGAATAGCTTTCATACACAGTAAATAAAACTAGTTAGTCAGGCCCATCTGCAAGACTTAAGTCATTCTTTACAGAAAAACAGTATTGCTTCAATTAATTTAGTAACACATTTTCAAAGATCAAGGGCATGAAAACAGTCAGCTAGCTTAGACCTCATTCCTTGTAACAAATAGGGGGAAAATTTTTATGCAGGCATATTAAAAAAAAAAATTAGATCTCTGACTCCAAAACCAAAATTTAGTCAAATGACATTAAGTTCCCCTTTGTTTTAGCAAGAAATGATATGGTTTTCCTTAGAAACTCTTAACTCCAATGGATAAACATATTAGAATAAACCACAAAACGCATTGGAGCATCTGCTTTTCTGTAAACACACAAGATATCTTGCAGAAAACAAGTCTCACTGAAATCAGAACTGCACGAAATAACACACTCTACATTTGCTGATCAGATTTCACAACAACAAACCCCACAAATATTATATCTACTTCGCAACATCTATATAAGCTAAAACTGACAAGAAATCTAAACATGCTATTTTAATTTTTTTCTAATAATTTTAGGCTTAAATAAATAAAAGGGATTAATTTCAATTTTCATTTCCTTTCAGTATATTTATATGGCACAACCACTTCTATTAGGAGGAAGCAAATCAGGCTGTTGACTTTCCAACTGATTTCTCTACTGCCCCCTTCTGCTTAAACAGGGCACAGGAAGCAGGTTCCCCAGATGACAAAAATAACTTGAAGCCAGGTTAATAGAATGCAAAATGTTGACGTACGGCGAAAACCACCACAATATTGTAAAGTAATTAGCCTCCAATAATATATGGAAATTAATTTTTTTTAATAAAAGGCTAACTGAATTCAGAAAAAAAAAAAATCCAGCCTAGCAATAAGACTTGATTATCTCATTGTTAAAAAGAGCTTTTCATTTTTCAACAGAAGTCATTTCCTGTACATCCTGAATTCTGATTTATGTGTCAGGTTATGCAAACCCAGTAATGGTACTTATACTCTTAAGCAGGAAACAGCTTAGGAATCCATTTTGTCATGCATGCAGCCACCAACTTCACATTTACAGTTTAAAAAAACAAAAACAAAAAAACACTACTTTAAAAACTCAGTTCCTTTAGTCCTAAAAAACAATGCAATAATAGTATTTCTCACCACTGGTCAAATGTATATATTTATTATGCAAACCCAGTAATGGTACTTATACTCTTAAGCAGGAAACAGCTTAGGAATCCATTTTGTCATGCATGCAGCCAGCAACTTCACATTTACAGTTTAAAAAAACAAAAACAAAAAAACACTACTTTAAAAACTCAGTTCCTTTAGTCCTAAAAAACAATGCAATAATAGTATTTCTCACCACTGGTCAAATGTATATATTTTCTTTATGACAGGATATCTTTCTGTTAGGAACTTAGAAACTAATAGTTACTGTATGATTATTGATGTATCTTTCGATCTCAATACCATTACAATGTACCACAAATGACATAAATTCCCAGGAGGTGAATAACAGCTATGTAATTCCGATAATGAACTGTTAAGAGAAAAGGACTACAAGAATAATAAGTGGTTCTGAAAGTGCCTATATATTATCAGTAACCAAGTACATAAATCAGAAGTACCACAAAGTTTTACAGATGATTATTTTAAATACGTAATAGAGGAGAGATTAAACGGAAAGAAAGTAGCTGAACACAGCTCTGCTTTCTAGTTTATTTCTCCGAAATTCACGTTAGACAAAAAAATAAAAATAAAGTAAAGAGAAGTGGAAGATATATGTTATTGCTGCATTCAGCCTCTAGGTCATGTCTGACTCCTTCCAGCCCCACGGACGGCACCCTCCAGGCTCCTCTGTTCACGGGATTTCCCAGGCGAGAAGACTAGAGTATGTTGCCGTTTCCTTCTCTAGAGGATCTTCCTGACCCAGAGATGGAACCCACATCTCCTGCATTGGCAGGCATATTCTCTACCACTGAGCTACCAGGGAAGCCGAGAAGATATAAGTGCTGTCTTAAAGGCCATTCAAAAGGCCAAAAATGATTTTAAAAGCAGATGATGAGATTTTTTTCCAGGTAGAAGGTCTACTAAAAAATGAAGTCACAGGAGATATAACTCAGTTCCACCCTTCATTTCAAAGGCACTGAAAACTCATGCTGACCCTAGAAGCCTACATCAAACACCACCAGTGAGTTAATATGTGCAATAATCACATGGGATGCAGCCCATCTTCACTCAGGAGTCAGATGAAGCAAGCTATCATCTACACCAACTCAAGGCTCTCAGCTATGGAAAATATGAAAAAAGGGAAAAAGAAAAGCTGACAGGTGCCTCTTTCTGTCAATCTAATGCCAGTTTCAACATTACAGTCACGAAGTCTGACTCCATGGACTGCAGTCCTCCTCTGTCCATGGGATTTCCTTCAGTTCAGTCGCTCGTGTCCAACACATCGCGACCCCATGAATCGCAGCACGCCAGGCCTCCCTGTCCATCACCATCTCCCGGAGTTCACTCAGACTCACGTCCATCGAGTCCGTGATGCCATCCAGCCATCTCATCCTCTGTTGTTCCCTTCTCCTCCAGTCCCCANCTAATAATTTTAGGCTTAAATAAATAAAAGGGATTAATTTCAATTTTCATTTCCTTTCAGTATATTTATATGGCACAACCACTTCTATTAGGAGGAAGCAAATCAGGCTGTTGACTTTCCAACTGATTTCTCTACTGCCCCCTTCTGCTTAAACAGGGCACAGGAAGCAGGTTCCCCAGATGACAAAAATAACTTGAAGCCAGGTTAATAGAATGCAAAATGTTGACGTACGGCGAAAACCACCACAATATTGTAAAGTAATTAGCCTCCAATAATATATGGAAATTAATTTTTTTTAATAAAAGGCTAACTGAATTCAGAAAAAAAAACAATCCAGCCTAGCAATAAGACTTGATTATCTCATTGTTTAAAAAAGAGCTTTTCATTTTTCAACAGAAGTCATTTCCTGTACATCCTGAATTCTGATTTATGTGTCAGGTTATGCAAACCCAGTAATGGTACTTATACTCTTAAGCAGGAAACAGCTTAGGAATCCATTTTGTCATGCATGCAGCCAGCAACTTCACATTTACAGTTTAAAAAAACAAAAACAAAAAAACACTACTTTAAAAACTCAGTTCCTTTAGTCCTAAAAAACAATGCAATAATAGTATTTCTCACCACTGGTCAAATGTATATATTTTCTTTATGACAGGATATCTTTCTGTTAGGAACTTAGAAACTAATAGTTACTGTATGATTATTGATGTATCTTTCGATCTCAATACCATTACAATGTACCACAAATGACATAAATTCCCAGGAGGTGAATAACAGCTATGTAATTCCGATAATGAACTGTTAAGAGAAAAGGACTACAAGAATAATAAGTGGTTCTGAAAGTGCCTATATATTATCAGTAACCAAGTACATAAATCAGAAGTACCACAAAGTTTTACAGATGATTATTTTAAATACGTAATAGAGGAGAGATTAAACGGAAAGAAAGTAGCTGAACACAGCTCTGCTTTCTAGTTTATTTCTCCGAAATTCACATGTTAGACAAAAAAATAAAAATAAAGTAAAGAGAAGTGGAAGATATATGTTATTGCTGCATTCAGCCTCTAGGTCATGTCTGACTCCTTCCAGCCCCACGGACGGCACCCTCCAGGCTCCTCTGTTCACGGGATTTCCCAGGCGAGAAGACTAGAGTATGTTGCCGTTTCCTTCTCTAGAGGATCTTCCTGACCCAGAGATGGAACCCACATCTCCTGCATTGGCAGGCATATTCTCTACCACTGAGCTACCAGGGAAGCCGAGAAGATATAAGTGCTGTCTTAAAGGCCATTCAAAAGGCCAAAAATGATTTTAAAAGCAGATGATGAGATTTTTTTCCAGGTAGAAGGTCTACTAAAAAATGAAGTCACAGGAGATATAACTCAGTTCCACCCTTCATTTCAAAGGCACTGAAAACTCATGCTGACCCTAGAAGCCTACATCAAACACCACTGGTGAGTTACCGTGCAATAATCACATGGGATGCAGCCCACCTTCACTCAGGAGTCAGATGAAGCAAGCTATCATCTACACCAACTCAAGACTCTCAGTGATGGAAAATATGAAAAAAGGGAAAAAGAAAAGCTGACAGGTGCCTCTTTCTGTCAATCTAATGCCAGTTTCAACATTACAGTCACGAAGTCTGACTCCATGGACTGCAGTCCTCCTCTGTCCATGGGATTTCCTTCAGTTCAGTCGCTCGTGTCCAACACATCGCGACCCCATGAATCGCAGCACGCCAGGCCTCCCTGTCCATCACCATCTCCCGGAGTTCACTCAGACTCACGTCCATCGAGTCCGTGATGCCATCCAGCCATCTCATCCTCTGTTGTTCCCTTCTCCTCCTGTCCCCAGTCCGTCCCAGCATCAGAGTCTTTTCCAATGAGTCAACTTTTCGCGTGAGGTGGCCGAAGTACTGGAGTTTCAGCTTTAGCATCATTCCTTCCAAAGAAATCCCAGGGCTGATCTCCTTCAGAATGGACTGGGATGGATCTCCTTGCAGTTGCAATTCCTTCTCCAGGGGATCTTCCTGATCCAGGGACTGAACCTGCATCTCCTGAATTGGCAGGAGGGTTCTTTACCACTGACCCACCAGGGAAGCAATGCCAGTTCTCTAACAAACAAATCCTCCATCCTCTGTCAAGGAAACCCTTCTAAATGTAAATCTGATGACACACCTCTAGGTAAGAGGGAATGGTGTTGCTCTCGAACATCAATTCTTCCTTCTTCAATAAGGAAGACCTTCACTTTTTGTTTTATGTATCTGTTTTTAAATGCATGGTAAGTAGCAGTGCTGTGGAGCCTCAGCAGAGGTTACTTCAAAGGCATGGGGCACGTGTGCTCACGGCTTCTCTGCCTTCTTTAGTGCAAAAACAACGGCTGATGCTCCAGCTGCTTTGAGCCATGCAGCACCTTCGAGAAGAAAGCCGTGTACAACAGAGCCAAAGAGAGACTGAGCCAGGACCTCTGAGGGCTTTTTAAAGCTGTTACCTCATCCCTGGAATGTTTGCCTGGTTTCTTTTATGTGAGAGTATAAACTCCTATATCTGTGCCACTGTAGTTGGGTCTCCGTCTCTTGCAGGTCAATGTTTTAACGAATACATTCCCTCCTGAATGACTCTGTGTTGCCCATCAGATGTCCTGAATCCTGCTTCACCTTCTGTCACATGCTATACTGCTTTTGCTAAGAACACTGTTCCCTATCATGCCCCATTCTCATAGATCAGGTTCCTCTGCCTGAAACCAGACCCCAACCCACCCACTACTGGCTTACTAAATTCCCAGTCCCACACCCTAAGTTCAAGGGTCATTCCCACGTGGTCTTAGCTGGTCGTCTCTCCCCTTCAAGTGAGGCTCTCCTCGTCTGTCTCTCTCTTCTCCCTCTAGAGCATTCCATTCACAGCCCTCCTCACTGAATTTCAATCATCTGTATACGTATCTGTCTTCTATAAATCCTTAGTCTTGAGAGCAGAGAGTGTATCATGTTCATCTCTATATCCTTAGCATCTGGCACAGTGTCTGGCTCATGACCTTTACTGGATGGCCAATATTTTGATTTATAAACGATGGATCAATGGCCAGCCAAGCTTGAATGTGACTTGTTCTGGGAAATCATTATCCTCAACCCAACCTCTCCCTCCTGTGTGCCTGCAGAACACTCTGTACATACCACTCAATAACAGATTGTGGTTAGGTATTCACACATATGCGTCTCCTGCCAGACTGGGAGACCCAGAAGGGCAGAGACCATGTATCACACAGGTTGGTACCAACACTGAGCACCTTGACTGGCCTACAGCGCTTGCTCCTAAATATTTACTCAGCACTGACACAGATCAACTAAATGAAGAATGGCTTTCTTCTATCTCCTGTTCACCACACACTGCTACAGTAGGGATACAAAATAATCACAGAGTCTTTGCTTTGAGAAGGTTACATATACTAATAATTAGAAAGTATGAATACAGCTTTTAAGACAGAATACCATGTTGTATCTACAGTCTCTAGCCCGTATTATGTACTAGTCTGTAAATATTTCATGATACTAAAGATAAAACAAAATCTTAATGCATGATAATAATGATATACATGATATAATCTTAATGCATGATATTTCTTGTTTGATGAGTATTTTTAAAATCCACTTAGTAAATATGTGGCAACAAAGAACCAGTGCGAAGCTAAACAGTACTACCAATTGAGTCAGACCAAGGCTGAGACCCTTCCCTCACATTTGTTTGAGTTTACTTTCCGGCATTGTCATAAAATTTGAAACCCTCCCATTCTGTCAAGGATAACTGCTCTAATTAGTGTTCATTTTAATTGTAATCTTTTACAAATGAAACACTACAACAGTCATCTATGTCTGTTAAACAAACATTTTTTGTTTCCATACTTTCCAGTTTATTCCCAAACAAGTAACACTGTTATTTTTTCTTTCACATTTTAAAATTAACTTCAGCTAATACCACAGCCTTAATAGTGGATAAGACTTGCCCTGGCCTTCCTGGTGGCTCAGGCTGCAATCCCTGGATCTGGAGGTGGGCATGGCAATCCATTCCAGTATTCTTGCCTGGGAAATCCCATGATCAGAGGAGCCTGGCGGGCTACAGTCCATGGGGTCACAAAGAGTTGGAAACAACTGAGCCACTAACACTTTCACTTTTTGCTTTCAAAGACTTGCCCTATGGAGCAAGGGGAAAGAGTGAATTCTGGACGCTAGTCCTTAAATGAGTATTCAGTGATGTCATTCTGGGATAAAGAACACCGTCTTAACGATGGCATCTGGGAATACTACCTATGACAGGAGCATCATAACAAAGAGATTTACTAAAACATTTCTAATAAAACAAAATATCATAAACTAAGTGAAAGATTTCATGCTCAGAATAAGACACCAGTTAATAAAATACTTATATCCTCTTTTATAGTAACATATCATCTCCACAAGCTACCGTGATATCTGAAAATATTTCTGTTTCCAAAGGAAAAAATAATCCCCCTTTATTCTTTCAAATTTTAAAAAGAAACATATTTTATAGAATGTCTGGGAAGGAAAAACTGATAACACAAAAAGAAAAGAAAAAAAAAATTCCAACATTTTATGGAGCCAAGGAGACACAATTTCAAGAACATACATGTGTTCATCTCCAGCACACACATCTACATCCTTATGAAAATGTATTCATATAAGATGTTACTAAGAATTCTGAAAACTACTCCTTACTGCCAAATGACAAATTGCTAAGCCCCAAACATCTGTCATGTATTTCAAAAGTGATTCACTAAATATTAATCCTATTACATGTTAATGAAATATCCCCAGTTGCCAAATAATTTTCAAAAATGCACTTACTCATTAAAGAAAAAAATCACATACTTGACTAAAGGACATATTTCATTTAACTCTTACTGAATCTTTTCATTGAACACTAGGTGGTCATTCTGCTAAGTCCAGCTTTATAACAGAGCCAGAACTCAGAGAGCAAATGCAAGATGGCAGCGTGTGCCATGACAGGCTAAACGCAGCTGATGTCCTAACCAAGAAGTCAAGCAAACATTCTCCCTGCTATGCAGAATTACTTTCATATCTGTACCAAAACAAATCAATGTGGAATACAGCAATTACTAACGTCAGGCCAATCCTATGGTTCCCAAAAGAGGCATAATTTTACATCTATGGTTCACGGAATTTCTTCAGAGGGAGTTTCTGTCAGTAGAAAGCATACTCTGAGTTTTTTGGTTTTTACTTTCATTTCCAGGGAACATCATCTCTAGAATTCTCAGTGAAGTCCAGTAAAAGAGAAAGATATAAGGGGAGATGAGAGACTATCCTCGACAAGGAATTCCCCTCCTTTTTCACCCTGTTCTCTCACCAAAACCTGAGTAATTTTAGTCAAAAAATGGAGTTCAAACCCACAGAAATCCAAAATTCTAAAGTGTCAGAATGCCTAGCAGATAATAACTGAAGTTGAGTATGTTCAAAACAATTCAAAATTAAAGAGAATTTTATTGGCCTAAGTCAGTCTGGGCTGTAAAATAATACCTTTTCTTTTTTCTTTGTTTTAAGTCAGTAATTCTATTTATAGAGCATGTCTTTTAAAATTATATTTATTTATTCTTAATTGATCGATTTATTTACAATATTGGTTCGATTTCTGTGATACACCAGCAAGAATTAACCATAGGTATATCTATGCCCCTTCCCTCTTGAATTTCCCTCCCACCCATTTCCTTCCTCCCATTCCCACCCCTCTAGGTTATTACAGAGCCCAGTTTGAGTTCCCTGAGTCATACAGCAAATTCCCATTGGTTACCTATTTACATATAGTGTATATCCTTCCATGCTGCTCTCTCCTTTCATCTCACCCTATCTCTCTTCTCCTCCACCCCTGTCTAAAAGTCTGTTCTCTATGTCTGTGTCTCCATTGCTCCTCTGTGAATAGGTTCATCAGTACCATATTTCTTAAGCCTGCATGCATATGTATAGCTGATTCACTTCGCTGGACAGCAGAAACTAATGCAACATTATAAAGCAATTATATGCCAATAAAAAATAAAGATACAAATTTTTAAAATACCTTTTTTAACAGTGACAATCCTTGGTTTGCACCTTTATATTTTTGTTCCTAATAAAACTAAAGGCCTTTAAATTGCATTATACAGTTTTATTGTTTTACATAAGGTAACATATAAACTACTAGTATATAAGTCCAAAAGACCTAATTAAATCATCACACAGAAATGCGTGCTGTCCTCAGAGAACCAACTTATGGTTACCAGGCAGGGAAGGCTGAGGGAAGGGATAGTTAGGGAGTTTGGGACTGACAAGTACATACTGCTATATTTAAAATGGATAACCCACAAGGACCTATTTATAGCACAGGGAACTCTGCTCAGTGTTATGTGACAGTCTGGATGGAAGGGACGTGTCGGGGAGATGGGAAACATGTCTATGTATGATTAAGTCCTTATACTGTCCACCGGAAATGATCCTGATATTGTTAACTGGCTCTCCTAATTATAAAATGGGCTTCCCTGGTGGCTCAGATGGTAAAGAATCCGCCTGCAATGCGGGAGATCTGGGTTTGATCCCTGGGTTGGGAAGATGCCCTGGAGGAGGGCATGGCAGTCCACTCCAGTATTCTTGCCTGGAGAATCCCATGGACAGAGGAGCCTACAGTCCATGGGGTCACAGAGTCGGACACGACTGAGTGACTAAGCCCACACCAACATAAAATTAAAAGCTAAGAAAAATATGCATGCTGTCAAATTTTCCATTATTTTTCTTCCAAGAAATGTGTGTTTTCATATAGGAGCCATCAAATTAACGGCAGCCCCAGCATCAAAGACTGAGCCTAGTTCTCCACCTGCCTTCATTAGCCATCCTTCCCATCAATTCTTCATGCAGGTCATATCAGCCACCCCTTTCATTAGCCTCTGTCACTGTCATCTATAAATGCATTGCATGCATGTATGTGTACAGGATCCACTGTGTCCGGCTCTTTGAGATTCCATGGACTGTAGTCCACCAGGCTCCTCTATTCATGGGATTTCCCAGGCAAGAATACTGGAGTGGGTTGCCTTTTCCTCCTCCAGTGGATCTTCCCAAACCAGGGATTGAACCTGAGTCTCCTGCATTTTCTGCATTGCAGGCAGATTCTTTACTGCTGAGCTAATATATTTTCTTTATTTTTAAATCACTTCATTTAACATCCTCCTTAGAAAAAGAAAATTATTTGTATATACATCATTGCTAAGGCCTAACAGCATATTCTGTGCCTAAAAATGGTCAATATATATTTGTTGAGTTAATGATGAATTAGACTACAACTATTACTGTGAAAGCAATGGTCAGTTATAATAAGTGAAAAATAATCTTTCTGAAGTATTTAACCCTAAATTCTTGATTTAATTCTCTTGCTGTTTAGTCACTAAGTCATGCTCGACTCTGCAACCCCGTGGACTATGGCCTGCCAGGCTCCACCATCCCGGGGATTTCCTGGGCAAGAATACTGGAGTGGGTTGTCATTTTCTTCTCCAGAGGATCTTCCTGACTCAGGAATCGAACCTGTGTCTCTATTGGCAG
The DNA here is from genome assembly GCA_006410675.1 of Oreotragus oreotragus. Lineage (NCBI taxonomy): Eukaryota > Metazoa > Chordata > Mammalia > Artiodactyla > Bovidae > Oreotragus > Oreotragus oreotragus. The sequence continues at coordinate 250,421 of SJYX01009499.1, read as the reverse complement.
GTAGATTCTTTTATCACTGAGCCACCTTAGTTCTGTTGATAACTGGCTAATGATTTAGGCCAAGTCACTAACCTCTTCAGTTTTCTGTTTCTCCATCTATTAAAGATGAAGTTAGCCAAGGTCATTTTTTTTTAAAAGAAATTTATTTCCAGTGATAAAAGTCTATAATTCTATGATTTTTTTAAAAGGCTGTTTTAACTGATTCAGTCTCTCAGTCGTGTCCAACTGTTTGCAACCTCATGGACTATTCTTGAATTCTCTAAGCCAGAATACTGGAGTGGGTAACCTTTTCCTTCTCCGGGGGATCTTCTCAATCCAAGGATTGAACCCAGGTCTCCCACATCGCAGGCAGATTCTTTACCAGCTGAGCCACAAGGGAAGTCCAATATTAACTAAATCAGCATCTAAAATTCTTTGAAGGTGATTAAAGAAATGTCATAAAATTCGAAGATGCTGTGCTCTGATGAGAAGATGAAGTATGGGTAGAGTCAATCTCCTAACATGTACTGACCACTGATTAAGTGTAATGGTTGGTGGCTCAGTGGCAAAAAAAATCTGCCTACCAATGCAGGAGATGCAGGAGACTCAGGTTCAACCTGTGGTTGGGAAGAGCCCCTGGAGGAGGAAATGGCAACCAGCTTCGGTATTCTTGCTTGCACAAGTCCATGTATTGAGGAGTCTGGAAGGTTACAGTACATGGGGTCACAAAGAGCTGGACGCGACTTAGCTACTGAGCACACACATTGTGTGAAGCAATATGAGTGCACAATACTGCTAAGACGACCCCTCGTGCTTTTGATCTAATGGGAGGAGAAATAAGTAAAGACCGATGTAACATAAGGCAGAGGATCTAACTGCTAGAGAGACGCACAAAGTGCGAAATTTTAAAAAAGAAAACAACTGCCTGTGATGTCTCAAGCTTGAACATGTCTCATGGTCACACAAGGGGACCTGGGTAGGGCTCATCCCAGGCCACACACGACCTCGAAGTAGAGTTTGATCTTCTACTCCAAACAAAATCTGACTCTATTTCCTTTAACAGATTTCTGATGTGTCAACCATTATGGAAATTTCCTCCAGTTAGTAAAGATGATGACGATGGCATATTTAAAACCTTGAACAAGTTTCTTAGTACTCCACATATTGAAATAGAACCCACATCCAATTTTTCTTAAAAAACAAACAAACAAACAATAACCACAAAATCCCCCTGCAGAACGAATACCATTTAAGTCATTAGAATATAACTTTGATCATTTCACTCATCTTAAGAACATGTACTGACTATTGTCTGTCACACTAAACGAAAGACAAAATCTTACCATGCCCATGTGGTAATCATGACATACATTACATTACATTAATGTAATTAATACATTACACTACATACTGGAGGTCTCTGTGACAAAGAAACTAGGGCTTTCTAGATCAAGTCTTTTAGATATTTTTCATTATGGTATAGACAGAACAAAAAAGGAGTAAACAAAAAACAAAATGAATTAAAAAAAAAAAAGACAGCATTAAAGAGGTGATCCCTGAGTTTACAGCAATTTTAAAAGCACAGCAGAGGACCACGACATTGATGAATGGGAAGCAAAGAAATACTCCAATGGAGTGGTGACATACCATAAAAGACACTTTCGTAAAGTTAAGAGGAGTGATAACTGCAACAGTGATGATGATCCCGATCGGAAGCAGTGGCAGGGATACCGAGCAACAGAGAAATCCCAGGATGTGGCCGAGAAATTTAGAGGACGACAGAAAGAAAAACAGCCCGTCAGTCAATAAATCACCAGCAAGAACAACAACAACCGGTTCTGTAATCAGAAAGGTGCCCAAAAGGAGTAAAAACTACCTAACGATTCACTTCCTTTTATCCATAATAACCTTTGAAGAAAGTATAAAATATATCTCAAGAAAGGAGCTGAGGAATCTGGAGAATTAGAAACCACCTGAGCAGATTTCAGCATCCTTAGGAGTTATCAGCCAGACGTCTGGAGAGTGCTTCAGGAACAGTACCAGAGCAGGAAGGGGCACCCACACGTGGTGCAGCACGGTGCCAAGCGAAGTCAGCAAGCAAAGAGCACTGAAGCTTCGACAAGACCCCACATGGGCGCAAGTGGTGAGCAACAGCTTTAGGCCAGTGGTGAGCAACAGCTTTAGGCCAGTCGCTCTCAGTGGGAGTGGCACTGCCTCTGGGGCCATTTTTGGATGTTTTCAATGATCACAATGGGAAACTGGAGCCCGGCATGCTAGACAGGACAGTCTTCAATAACAAAGACTTATCCTGCATCCTGCAAGTCTTTCCGATGTCTCACTGGACTTTTCTGTAGATGGAAAATTCCTGTTAATTATTACATTTTTGGATGTTTTCAATGATCACAATGGGAAACTGGAGCCCGGCATGCTAGACAGGACAGTCTTCAATAACAAAGACTTATCCTGCATCCTGCAAGTCTTTCCGATGTCTCACTGGACTTTTCTGTAGATGGAAAATTCCTGTTAATTATTTAAATTTAGAATCCAACCCCAATTTAGAGACACAAAGTTTCCTACACATTTTAATAACTACTAAATTTTCAAAGACTGCCATTTCCTTGAATGTAAACTGAGGAAGGATTATACCTTGTTTCATCTGAAATTATATCACAGCTGTTCATCATTTTGGAAAATCATGTCAGCAAATCATGGTGTTTAATACAACATACCCGCATCCATCTGCATTTGTAGCTGTTACTTTTATGGTTACTCCATGTGTGTCTATGTATACTTATTTAGTCATCATTTCAAAATTTCAAACATAAAGAACTTTTGCCAATACTCAGTTGAATGTTGTTTAACTTTTCTTTAATCCAAACTTATGCATGAGAAATAGGTTCAAATATCTGATTATCTCCTTACATCTCGTAGCAGAGTAACGAACAAGTATTTACACAGTAAAACGGGACTTTCCTGGCAGTCCGGTGGTTAAGATTCCATGCTTCCACCCAAGGGGCCTCTTTCCGACCCCTGGTCAGGGAACTAGATCCCACACGCCACAACTAAAGATCCCGTGTGCCGCAACTAAGACTTGGGGCAGCTAAATCAATAAATATTTTAAAGTTATCTTTTTTTAAAAAATTATAGCATGATTTTAATTTCAAAATTCAATGTATAGGTGGTTCTTTTATCTGTAAATTTGATTTTGAAAATAAAGGGGGTATATTCCAAAAGGTGCTAGGAAGAGGGGGCAATGAATCTGAGATGGCTGGTAACGACTGCTTTAGCTACATCAGAGAATAGATTCTGCTTTTCCTATAGAGAAAGGCAAAGGGAAACAGTATCAAAAGTTGATGCTAGCAATGAAGAAGAAAACATCACCTGATCATGACCAGAACAGTCGATTGGAAAGGGCCGCTTTCCTGCTCTTTCAGCTACATCATCTAACTAGTCTGCATAAACTGCTGACTGACTCTCATTCACAGAAAAGGTACAAACTTTCTTGTCAATAACTGCAACTGAGATGAGCCCTAGTATTTTCAGAAATACTGTTGTTTCCATGTCATGATACTCTACTGGAAAGTATCCAACAAAAGACAGGTGGGAAATCTGAATCTGCAGAATGACTCTCTATTTTCTGTTTTATATTGCTTTTAAAGAACGTTTCTAAACTAGTCTAATTGGTACACTCACTGGAGTGGGGCAGAGACATTGAGAGGGGAGACATGCAAGGGAAAGGAAAAGAGGAAGCTAAAGTGACTGTATATATAGCTCATCATTTCTATAATGAAAGTTAATAGTATTAAGGATTAATTTGTTATAGTAACGATTTGTACTACACATAATAATGGTAGAAATTTATATACAAAGTAAAACCCTGTTAGGTAGAGTTAATAATATTAACAAAGACCTTCAAGTTTCTCTTCAAATATCATCTTCTCAATGTAGTTCATACATACAAGGGAACATTACTCAGCCATAAAAAGGAACAAAATTGGGTCATCTGTAGTTATGTGGCTGGTTTACAAACCATTGTGAACCAGTCCGTTGTTCCATGTCCCAGAGATAATCCCAATTTTATTCACTGGCACCCTCAGCAAGGGGCTTCCCTGGTGGCTACGGTGGCTTGAGTTTGTAATATAGACTGAAGTCAGGAAGAGAAAAGCAAATATCATGTATTAATGCATATGTATGAAATCTAGAAAAATGGTACCGATGGACCTACTTGCAGGGGAGGAATAGAAATGCAGGTGTAGAGAACGGACTGTGGCCACAGTGGGGTGAGGAGAGGGTGGGGCTAACTGAGACAGTGGCGCTGACGTGGATATACTGCAGTGTGTCGCATGGGAAGGAGCGGGAAACTGTGTAACACAGGGTGCTCAGCTTGGGGCTCTGCGACAAACTAGAGGGGTGGGTGGGGGCCGGACTGGAGGCTCCAGAAGAAGGGGATATATGGATACATCTAACTAACTCACTTTGTTGTACAGCAGAAAATAACACAACATTGTAAAACAATTATATTCCAATTTTTTTAAAAAAGTCATCTTCTCAACAAGGCCTAAAGTGACTCCATGTTTAAAATCACAACTTACTCTGCAATCTACACTCCTAGTCCCTATGCTGCTGCTAAGTCGCTTCAGTCGTGTCCGACTCTGTGCAACCCCATAGTCGGCAGCCCACCAGGCTCCCCAGTCCCTGGGATTCTCCAGGCAAGAACACTGGAGTGGGTTGCCATTTCCTTCTCCAGTACATGAAAGTGAAAAGTGAAAATGAAGTCGCTCAGTCATGTCAGACCCTCAGTGACCCCATGGACTGCAGCCTTCCAGGCTCCTCCATCCATGGGATTTTCCAGGCAAGAGTACTGGAGTGGGGTGCCATTGCCTTCTCCCCTAGTCCCTACAGTGATGCTCAATTTTGTCCCATAGCTCTGCTCAATTTCTAGCATGCTACATAATTTACTTATTTCTTATGATTATCATTGCCTCCTGTTACTAAAATATAAGCTCCACAAGGGGAGGAACCATGCCTGTTTTGTTTGCTTTATATTCCAGCATTTAAAAAGGGGGGCTGAAACAGTAGGTGGGCTGTACCTATTTGTGGAAAGAATGAGCAGTAACAACTATCATTAACTGAGCACTTTCTATGAACCAGAAACATTGTAAAGTGCTTTACAAAGAGGATTTCTTTAATCCTTACTAATAGAGCCTGCAAGGTAAGTATTATTAACCTCCATATTACAGATGAGAAAACTGGAATATTGAGAAGCTAAGAAAGCTGTTTAATATGGACAGCCAGTGAGCAGTAGGGCTGGCATTCACATCAAGTCCAGGCAGCGTGAGAGGAAAGTCCTTCCAATGACCAATGCAATGGATCTTGGCAAAGCTCAGACTCCATCATTCTCCCCTCAGGAGATGAAAGAGGTCTCTGGATCACTCAGCCCCAGTTGAGTTCAGTTCAGTCGCTCAGTCGTGGCTGACTCTTTGAGAATCCATGAATTGCAGCACGCCAGGCCTCCCTGTCCATCATCAACTCCCAGAGTTCACTCAAACTGATGTCCATCGAGTCAGTGATGCCATCCAGCCATCTCATCCTCTGTTGTCCCCTTCTCCTCCTTGCCCCCAATCCCTCCCAGCATCAGGGTCTTTTCCAGTGAGTCAACTCTTCGCATGAGGTGGCCAAAGTATTGGAGTTTCAGCTTTAGCATCATTCTTTCCAAAGAACATACGGACCAGATCTCCTTTAGAATGGACTGGTTGGATCTTCTTGCGGTCCAAGGGACTCTCAAGAGTCTTCTCCAACACCACAGTTCAAAAGCATCAATTCTTCGGCACTCAGCTTTCTTCACAGTCCCACTCTCACACCAATACATGACCACTGGAAAAACCATAGCCTTGACTAGATGGACCTTTGTTGGCAAAGTAATGTCTCTGCTCTTCAATATGCTATCTAGGTTGGTCATAATTCCCCTTCCAAGGAGTAAGCGTCTTTTCATTTCATGGCTGCAGTCACCATCTGCAGTGATTTTGGAGCCCAAAAAAATAAAGTCTGACACTGTTTCCCCATCTATTTCCCATGAAGTGATGGGACTGGATGCCATGATCTTCGTTTTCTGAATGTTGAGCTTTAAGCCAACATTTTCACTCTCCTCTTTCAATTTCCTCAAGAGGCTTTTTAGTTCCTTTTCATTTTCTGCCATAAGGGTGGTGTCATCTGCATATCTGAGGTTATTGATATTTCTTCCGGCAATCTTGATTCCAGCTTGTGCTTCTTCCAGCCCAGCGTTTCTCATGATGTACTCTGCATATAAGTTAAACCAGCAGAGTGACAATATACAGCCTTGACGTACTCCTTTTCCTATTTGGAACCAGTCTGTTGTTCCATGTCCCAGAGATAATCCCAATTTTATTCACTGGCACCCTCCACAAGGGGCTTCCCTGGTGGCTCAGGTGGCTTGGACAGGAAGGAGATCAAACTAGTCAATCCTAAAGAACATCAACCCTGAATATTCATTGGAAGGGCTGATGCTGAAGCAGAAGCTTCAATACTTTGGCCACTTGATGTGAAGAGCCAACTCACTGGAAAAGATCCTGATGCTGAAAAAGACTGACGGTAGGGAGCAACGCAGAATGAGAAGGCTGGATGGCATCACTGACTCAATGGACATGAGTTTAAGCAAATTCTGAGAGATGGTGAAGGACAAGGAAGCCTGGCGTGCTGCAGTTCATGCGGTCACAGAGAGTCAGACACAACTTAGTGACCGAACAATACCCTCAGCAAAATACGCACAATAAAAAACAATGTTTTAATGCACCTGTGTTTCTAAATACCTCAGTTTGGGGTCTTAGAAGCTTTGATAGGTAATTGTTGACTTAACACCTCTAAAACAAAGAATGACTTCCCCTAAACACTCTGTGAGACAAAAGGAAATTTATCAAATGCAGTAAACGTAAGCTTAAGAATAGAGAGGAGGATGGCTGATCTCAGCTTCCTAAAGTGACATTTTACATTTTCTCATTTCTCAAAGTATCTTTGAGGGACTAACCTTTTGACATTCCGAGCTATTTTCTTTCAGCTAACAGCATCTTCTGCTGCATGTTCACTATTCAAACTAGACCAAAGGGAACAATGACAGTCTGCATCTATGATGCTGCTGTTTAATCAACCCTGAATAAAGCGCTTGGTACACATAAGAAAAGGCACGTGTGTCAAGGGACTCATAAGAGGTTATAGGAAGGGGCTGCCAGGAGAGGACGCATCTGTTCACAGGAGAGGAGTAATTCTCCATCAGGCTGAGGAAGTTCTGAATACATTTCTTTCTCTCTTTTTTAAGACTGAATTATTTTAAGGTAATTCTACAGTAATGTTATCTGATAAGGCAAAGACAGTACTAAACTCTTAACATATAAATATTCATAACCGCATCACAATAAATTCTTCTTCAGTATGCCCTTCACTGAATTATCTCAAGTATTTCTACAATTTAAAGTTCTGATGAATCAAGATGCAATTGTAGCTATCTCTCCTTCTATTCAAAGGCACAGAGACTAGAAAACTAAGAACATTAAGTGATGCTACAATCTGAAGACAAGTTAAAAATGCAGAGAGGAGAGTACCCCCAAGAAGACAGGTTCTCCAGAAGCAGGTGACCACGGACAATGACCTGCAGAGTGACTCACACAATTCATCACATCACTTTGAGTGGCCATAGTTTAGAATTAAGGCTTAATCTCTAGTCTAAACTATGGTTTTTCCAGGAGCCAAGTATGGATGTGAGAGCTGGACCATGAAGAAGGTTGAGTGCTCAAGAATTGAGACTTTCGAACTATAGTGCTAGAGAAGATTCTTGAGAGTCCCTTGAACAGCAAGGAGATCAAACCAGTCAATCCTGAATATTCACTGAAAGGACAGATGAAACTAAAGTTCCAATACTTTGGCCACTTGATGGGAAGAACTGACTCATTTGAAAAGAGCCTGATGCTGGGAAAGATTGAGGGCAGGAGGAGAAGGGGACAACAGAGGATGAGATGGTTGGATGGCAGCACTGACTCAATGGACATGAGCTTGAGCAAGCTCTAGGAGATGGTGAAGGACGGGGAGGCCTGGCGTGCTGCAGTCCGTGGAGTCACAAAGAGTCAGACACGACTGAGCCACCGAACAATAACAATATATAGACAAAATTATCTCCAAAAGGACTGAGGCTCCTTCACTCTTTTATATAGTTAGTTTCTAGACCTCCATATCTTCGGTGTTATGAACAGCAGTAGAATTCGCTCAAACTGAGCTCCTATTACAAGTACTATATGCACTGAATCCCCAAAACTGAAAGTTTTTAATTACAAAACAGGTAATGCAGAGTGATTGCCTCCCCTAAGAATACCAATGTATGCTAAAAGGTACTGATTCTTACAGAGTGACTGCCCTTTTAAAATTCAAAACTGCATCACTCAAAGAAAATTACAACCTATATTTATTATTTATAAAGAAGCTAGAAATCTTAAGTGAAAACAATGCATTTCTCTTTTCAAAAATCCAATTTTTACTCTCCTTAGATAATAGAGGATTTTAATCTCCTCCTAATCACAAGGAGAAAATGCTGCTTGGATCAAAAGCAGCAGTTACATGAACTCACTGCATTTCAGATGGTTCTGACTGCTTTGAAAGAGATTAATTTTGCATTTCCATTTCTCCTGCCTAAATCATCACAAGGGTTTAACAGACTAGAGGATCCTTTCCTCTAGCCCCTTTACTTTCTAATCTATCTTTGACATTATTACCAGAATTATCTTACTAAATCATCACAATTATGTTATTCTCTTGCTTAAAAACTTTAGACAGCTCCCTATTTACTACAGAACTAAGTTCAAACTTCATACCAGAGGATTCAAGAACCCCACAGTCAAAGCTCATTTCATCTGTCCAGTTTCCCGTTGTTTAGTCGCTAAATCGTGTCCAGTGCTTTGTGACCCCATGGACTGCAGCCCACCAGGCTCCTCCATCCATAGGATCTCCCAGGCATGTATACTGAAGTGGGTTACCATTTCCTTCTCCAGGAGATCTTTCCAACCCAGGGATCGAACCCACATCTCTTGCATCTCCTGCATTGCCAGGTGGACTTTTTTTTTCCTTTTTTAACCACTGAGCCACCAGGGAAGCCTTTCAGTCCCCTATATGACAATAAAGCTCAACAGCTGCAGGGCTTCAAGGACTGGGTACACACAGAGCCCTTCCCTCCACTGATCAGCCTCACTCCACACATATTCCACTTTTTTCATGAAGATATTCCTGATCCTCATAGTTATAGTTACTTGTTTCTTTCTTCGCATTTCCACCACACACAGAGTTTTACTGCTGGAATGATGCCTAGTGTATCATGATTAGTATTATCGCTGGCTGCCTGCATTGCCCTCTTGCTTGCTACTGTACAAGATCAAAGATTCTGTCTGGTTTAACACCAGATTATCAGAGCTGTCTAGCAAAGAACCATGTACATGGTGGCTGCCTTGAAGTGAATGCTTACAGAGTGAAAGAATGAATGAACCATGCAGGCACCCATCCATCCGTAAGAAGGGGGAAAGATGAAGCTGTGAATCAAAGACAAGGTTTTGAACACCGGCACTTACATATATCATCACCACAGGTTTTTCAGGATGCAAGGTAACCTTACCAAAATCAAGTAAGTGTGTGTATGTTTGCGCACCTGCATGCACACAAGAGCACATGGATGCACAAAAATTTAAAACCAATATCGTTTATAATTGCTCAAAAATGAAATACTCAGTTGTAAATCTAATGAAACATAGATAGGATCCATATGAAGAAAACTGCAAGTTGATAAAGGAAATTATAGAAAATCTAAGTAAATGGAGAGACATATCATGTTCACAGATTAGAAAACTTCACATAGTAAAAAGTGAAAATTCTCCCCAGAAACATAGATTTAATGTAATTAGCATCAGAATCCTAGCAACAAATTTTGTAGCTGTATAAAAGATTATTCTAAAATATATCTGGGGAACTTCCCTGGAGGTCCAGTGGTTTAAGATTCCCTGCTTCCGCTGCAGGGGGCATGGGTTCAGTCTGGTTGAGGAACTAGGATCCTGTATGCCACAGTTAGAATAATTTTTTTTTTAAATTTGAAAAGCCAAAGGAACTAGAATAGCTAAAACTATAATCAGAAAGAAAAAAGGGAAAGGTATCAGTCTACATGATTTCAAGATATTACACAGCTTATGGTGATTGAGACTGTGTGGTATTGTTAAAGGCATAAACACACAAGCAATGAGACAGAATAGTGAATCCCAAAACAAAGATAAAATATTTCGGTTTCAGGACTAGGCAAAGAGCTCCTAGACAACACCAAAAGAACTATCCAAAAAATATTAAATACTTCTGATAAACTGGACTTCAACAAAATGAAAAGATGAATTACATACTATGAGAAACTACTTGCAAACCAAGTATCTGATAACGAACTAGAATCTAGAATATATAAAGAACACTCAAACCTCAACAATTTGAAAAATTGAACATTTGATTTAATGCAGAGAAGGTAACTTTCCCACAATACATCATTTAAATCAGCTCTTATAACCTGACTGAGGGAAAAAGCTCCCAGGCTCTGCAGTTACTGAAAATGTCAGTTGGTCCAGTTCCCATAATGTCAGGCAAGGATGAGAGTGTTTTCCATTGTAAATCTTCATATTTTACTAAATGGAGAAGCTAGGAAAAAAAAAATTTCAAAAGGACTGAATATTATTAAACTTGCTATATAATGATAATATCTCATTGTCCCTTTAGTAGTTTTCAATTTTGTTTTTACTTAGTTGGGAATTTCTACAAAAAGAAGGGTGAAGAGGCCCATCTGTTACAACTGCTATTCTGCCCTAAAACCTGATTCTTGACTCATGTCATCATTATTCTGAAAGAGATCAGGAAGCAACAGTTAGAACTGGACATGGAACAACAGACCGGTTCCAAATAGGAAAAGGAGTACGTCAAGGCTGTATATCATCACCCTGCTTATTTAACTTATATGCAGAGTACATCATGAGAAACGCTGGACTGGAAGAAGCACAAGCTGGAATCAAGATTGCTGGGAGAAATATCAATAACCTCAGATATGCAGATGATACCACCCTTATGGCAGAAAGTGAAGAGGAGCTAAAAAGCCTCTTGATGAAAGTGAAGGATTAGAGTGAAAAAGTTGGCTTAAAGCTCAACATTCAGAAAATGAAGATCATGGCATCTGGTCCCATCACTTCACAGGAAATAGATGGGGAAACAGTTTAAACAGTGTCAGGCTTTATTTTGGGGGGCTCCAAAATCACTGCAGATGGTGATTTCAGCCATGAAATTAAAAGACGCTTACTCCTTGGAAGGAAAGTTATGACCAACCTAGACAGCAAATTAAAAAGCAAAGACATTACTTTGCCAACAAAAGTCCATCTAGTCAAGGCTATGGTTTTTCCAGTAGTCATGTATGGAAGTGAGAGTTGGACTGTGAAGAAGGCTGAGCGCTGAAGAATTGATGCTTTTGAACTGTGGTGTTGGAGAAGACTCTTGAGAATTCCTTGGACTGCAAGGAGATCCAACCAGTCCATTCTAAAGGAGATCAGTCCTGGGTGTTCATTGGAAGGACTGATGCTAAAGCTGAAACTCTAATACTTTGGCCACCTTGTGAGAGTTGACTCATTGGAAAAGACCCCAATGCTGGGAGGGAGTGGGGGCAGGAGGAGAAGGGGACAACAGAGGATGAGATGGCTGGATGGCACCACTAACTCAATGGACATGAGTTTCAGTAACCTCCGGGAGTTGGTGATGGACAGGGAGGCCTGGCATGCTGCGATTCATGGGATCGCAAAGAATCGGACATGACTGAGCGATTGAACTGAACTGAACTGAATGGAGGGAGGCTTATACTATACTGGGAGCAGCATGAGCAAATATCCTCTTAAATTAAAATTTTCGCTCTTTCACGAGCATATTTTTTAAAAAGTAGCAGAGTAACAGCACAATAAACTCAACTGCTATCAAAACAATACTTGAAAACATTTCATTATTTTAATAACAGTCAGAGCTAAGTTAGCAATTGACATTGTGGTGGCTCTTGTTATTATAATTAAAATTATATTCTAAGTTTTCATTTTAAACTCCATAATTAAACCATTGCCATCGATACACTAAAAGTACTTCAAAAGGAATACATTATTGTTTTGATCAAACTATTTAAAAATGCATGATATTTGTACCAGAAGAAATGCATGATATTTGTACCATTTCCATACACAGGCAAAGAGAGCCCTGGGGAAATGACTAGTGAAACTTCAGATAAGATGACATTTAAATCTTTCTTTACAAACCACATCTCCTACCTAGCTTCACAAGCATGTCAGCTCACTTTGTCACTTACTGTATTACATTAAGAAAAATGTTTTTATTTCCTCACCTTTCCTTCTAGAAGTGGCATATGACTGACATTTCAAGAGGAATCGCCTTTACTTGGAAATATTTTCTTTTAGAAATTGTAGTCCAAAAGTATATTTCAACCTAAATTCCAGTAAGACATATTTTAAATTGGGGCTTTTCATAAAAGCATTTAATAAACATGCATGTATTCAGCTCAGCTAGATCACTTATATAATTTATAGATAATCTAGATAATTTATAAGTGTAGGCAAATTTTAAATTATACATTTGTAATATAATTTTCAGAAGATAAATTAAACATATACTTCTTATTTGCTCCTAGCAGGTCCACTTTTGTGTTTCAGGATCCATGAAACTCTTAAAAGTATATGCAAATTTTGTTATGTGTACTTCGTTTTAAACAGTTTCTCAAAAGAATCTGTGAATCGTTAGTTTATTCCCAAATGACCATTATATTTATAAATAGCTTCTCTGAGCAGAAAACAAAAATGACTTTTGGAGGACTTAAGAAACCACGTAGTTGTCCGTTTACTTCTATACCTATATGCGATGAGTTTGGATTGACCAAATTTTCCAGATGCGTGCCTGTACATTAAGCCAACCTAAAAACTAGGCCACCTAGAAAATGTTCATAGTCAAACTGCAAAGAAAATTGGGTACCTAATGTTGAAGGAACTAGCATTGGGCCCTGGGATAGTGCTGAAGTAGGCAGTAAGAACTGGAAAGGAAGAAGAGCTTCTCTGACTTACAACCACATCAGTATTTGAGTGCAAAACATTGCTAATATTTAAAATGCAAATATGTTCATTAAAATCAAAGAGTAAATCTTTCTCTTACAGTGATGTGTTGAAGAGCTACAATTTGGTAATATACCTCACACTTTTTCAATTCAGACCTTTTAAGATAGGTCTAGGACTTCCCTGGTGGGGCAGCGGCTAGGAACCTGCCTGCCAGGGCAGGGGTGTGGGTTCAGTCCCTGGTCTGGGAAGATCGCACGTGCCACAGGGGAACTAAGCCCACGCGCCGTAACTACTGAGCTTGCCTTCCCTAGACCCTGTGCTCCATAGCGAGAAAAGCCACCACAATGTGAAGCCCGTGCACCACAAGGAATAGCCCCCGCTCACCACAGGTAGGGGAAGGCCACATGCAACAACCAGGACCCAGCACAGCCAAGAATAAACAAACAACAACAAAAAAACTGCAAAAAACGAACAGTTCAATTAACTACTTCAATAGGTCTGTCTACAATACTCCTCTTTGTGCTGCTGAGAGTAGGGACCTCTGTCTCATTCATCCTTCTACGCTGAGTGTCAGACACAGGGGCCGGTTACCACAGGCAATTCAAACAGCTTTTGATTAATTAAAATACTGCATGATCTGATTAAATACTATAATCTGAACTGTTGAAAGCTATCCAAATTTGGGCAGCTTCAGAATGCTCTAAAATAAAGGAGGGTCATAAATAAAATAAGCCATATTAAGGACACGTATCAATTTCTTCCACACAATCATCACTTCCAGTGGCATTCCTTGAGTCATTTCATAACAAGTCAGTGGCAATAAGCATACAAGTGATTGGCCAAATAACAAAAACTTGATTAAAATACAGAGACAATAAGTGATTCCAATATCAGTTACCCTAAAGTTTCTTAAATAAATGAACATGGACTGAGTGACTGCATGCTAAGTCACTTCAGTCATGTCCAACTCTTGGCGACCCAGTGAGCTGTAGCCCACCAGGCTTCTCTGTCCATGGGATTCTCCAGGCAAGATTACTGGAGCAAGTTGCCATGCCCTCCTCCAGAAGATCTTCCTAACCCAGGGATTGAACCTGATCTCTTACGCTTCCGGTGCAGGCAGGTTCTTATCACTAGCACCACCTGAATGTGGAAATTTCACCAAAAATATAGGTGAAAATAGAATTAATATACGAAAGAAATCAAAGAGGACACTAATAGATGGAGAAATATACCATGTTCATGGATTGGAAGAATCAATATAGTGAAAATGAATATATTACCCAAAGCAATCTACAGATTCAATGCAATCCCTATCAAGCTACCTGCGGTATTTTTCACAGAACTAGAACAAATAATTTCAAGATTTGTATGGAAATACAAAAACCCTCGAATAGCCAAAGCAATCTTGAGAAAGAAGAATGGAACTGGAGGAATCAACTTACCTGACTTCAGGCTCTACTACAAAGCCACAGTCATCAAGACAGTATGGTACTGGCACAAAGACAGAAATATAGATCAATGGAACAAAATAGAAAGCCCAGAGATAAATCCACACACATATGGACACCTTATCTTTGACAAAGGAGGCAAGAATATACAATGGAGTAAAGACAATCTCTTTAACAAGTGGTGCTGGGAAAACTGGTCAACCACTTGTAAAAGAATGAAACTAGATCACTTTCTAACACCACACACAAAAATAAACTCAAAATGGATTAAAGATCTAAATGTAAGACCAGAAACTATAAAACTCCTAGAGGAGAACATAGGCAAAACACTCTCCGACATAAATCACAGCAGGATCCTCAATGATCCGCCTCCCAGAATACTGGAAATAAAAGCAAATATAAACAAATGGGATCTAATTAAAATTAAAAGCTTCTGCACAACAAAGGAAACTATAAGCAAGGTGAAAAGACAACCCTCTGAATGGGAGAAAATAATAGCAAATGAAGCAACTGACAAACAACTAATCTCAAAAATATACAAGCAACTTATACAGCTCAATTCCAGAAAAATAAACGACCCAATCAAAAAATGGGCCAAAGAACTAAATAGACATTTCTCCAAAGAAGACATACGGATGGCTAACAAACACATGAAAAGATGCTCAACGTCACTCATTATCAGAGAAATGCAAATCAAGACCACAATGAGATACCACTTCACACCAGTCAGAATGGCTGCGATCCAAAAGTCTGCAAGCAATAAATGCTGGAGAGGGTGTGGAGAAAAGGGAACCCTTTTACACTGTTGGTGGGAATGCAAACTAGTACAGCCACTATGGAGAACAGTGTGGAGATTCCTTAAGAAATTGCAAATAGAACTGCCTTATGACCCAGCAATCCCACTGCTGGGCATACACACCGAGGAAACCAGAATAGAAAGAGACACATGTACCCCAATGTTCATTGCAGCACTGTTTATAATAGCCAGGACATGGAAACAACCTAGATGTCCATCAGCGGATGAATGGATAAGAAAGCTGTGGTATATATACACAATGGAGTATTACTCAGCCATTAAAAAGAATACATTTGAATCAGTTCTAATAAGATGGATGAAACTGGAACCAATTATACAGAGTGAAGTAAGCCAGAAAGAAAAACACCAATACAGTATACTAACACATATATATGGAATTTAGAAAGATGGTAATGAGGACCCTGTATGCAAGACAGCAAAAGAGATACAGATGTGTAGAGCGGACTTATGGACTCTGAGGGAGAAGGAGAGGGAGAGGGAGAGGGTGGGATGATTTGGGAGAATAGCATTGAAATTTGTATACTATCATGTAAGAAATGAATTGCCAGTCTATGTTCAATGCAGGATGCAGGATGCTTGGGGCTGGTGTATGGGGATGATCTGGAGGGATGATGTGGGGTGGGAGGTGGGAGGGGGGTTCATGTTTGGGAGTTCGTGTAAAAAAATAAATAAATACAAAAAAAAATCAATATTCAGAAAAAAATAAAATAAAAGTTATTAAATGCTAAAAAAAATAAAAATAAAAAAATAAAGTCTTTTCACATTCAACCCCAAATAAAATTCTAAATAAAAGAGAAGCATATAAGATCATACCAGTAGAAAGAATTGCTAGGAGTCATCTCATTTAAGGCTTCCCTGGTAGCACAGCTGGTAAAGAATCCGTCCACAACGCAGGAGACCTGGGTTTGATCCCTGGGTCAGGAAGATCCCCTGGAGAAGGGAACAGCTACCCACTCCAGTATTCTGGCCTGGAGAATTTCATGGACAGAGGAGCCTGGCAGGCTACCGTCCACAGGGTCACAAAGAGTCAGACACTACTGAGTGACTTTCACCTTCACTTTTTTTTTAATTTAACTTAATAGGGGTAAAGGTGTTCCAAAACCATCCTTTGTTCACTTCTGCAAACAGGAAAGAAAACTGGATGAGAAGAGCAGAGGATTCTTAAATCTGGCAGTGCCCACTGATAACAAGAGTATTTATTCAGGATTGTTAGATCAGTCACTGGTACTGGTTTCTCTATCATTCATATTCTTAAATCCTCTCAAATAGGAATTGCATATGTTCCCAAACTACCATCTCAACATAGTTCCAACAGATTGGAATTAACCATACACAGAACACTCTACAGAGGGGAAAGCTTATTAGGCCAACTGATAAAAACGTAGATCTCCTTGATTTGTAGTTACCATCACGCAATAGCAAAAAACTAACCTACCCAGCTATCATTCTTCAGTTTGATATCTATTATCAGTTCTAAAAGCATAAGTCCCTCTTGCTTACATCTGAAAGTTGAAAGAAAGGCAGGTATTTGAGACACATCATGGAGGAGTCTAGAGACAGTCAAGAAGAATGAATCTCTTACTGCCTACAAAAGAAATACTGACTGTACCATGGTAAAGAAAAGCGGGAAAGAAGCGCTGGTATGTAAAGAGAGACCTGAGAATGCCTGGAAGCGAAGAAAAGAGATGGGGAAAGAGCTAGGATGAAAAAAAGCATGGGCAGTTCAGGCCGAGAGAACATGCCAACCAGCAGGCAAATTTAAGGAATACAGCTTACTGAAGGAATGAGTGAGTTGAATGAATGAACCAACAGAGCCAAGTGAACAAATAAAATAAATGAGTACATGAATGAGTGAACCTGTAAGTGAATGAGGCTGACGAATGGTATGCTGCAGCTAAGGTACAGATAGTCCTGAATGCGAAGCAATGAGTTTGAATTTTTCCTAAAAAGCAAGAGAAGAAAGGCGCTCCTTAAGAGTTGTATAATGTACAGTCTGCCCAACTGTATGCAGACCTGCCAAAATCAAAGGGAATTCACTGAAAGTTTTTATCACTATAAAATAAATGATTAATATTAATTTGGAAGTAGTAGGTAAAATACAAGAAATAGAAGACGTAACAGGTAACTACAAGTTAAGCCACTATTTTGACTACTCAAAACCAACATGAGAGGCACATGATAACTAGCATTTCAGCATTAATGATCTTCTTAAAAATTGAGATATAAGTCACATACCAAAATATACATGCTCTTGAAGGATATAATTCATTGATTTTAGTATATTTGCAGTTATGCAACCTTACCACTATCTAATTCCAGGAAATTTTATCACTGTACCTATTAGCAGTCACTCCCAATTCTCCTTCCTGCCAGCCTACAGAATTAACAGGCTGCAATCTTAATATGAATTTATATTTTTATATCTCCCCAAGGTGCATATATGGTGATTTACATTGAAGAGTCTCAGTAGAATATAAAAGATTATTTACTAAAGAAATACCACCAGAACTGAGGAAGTATCAAAGAAGGAAATTTTCTGTCTACCTGATGTGGCATTTTTATTTTCATTTGGTAAGTAACAACTTTCAAGGTTCATTACGTTCTTAAAGTATCACTTGGTTTCCCAATTACAAAAGCTTAAGAGTTTTTTCTGCCCTTTGGATATCATAACAACCTAAATATAGTAGCCAGATCAAAAGCTGGTTAAAGAAGATGGTGAACACCTAATCACCTACTGCAGCAACCACAGCCTTAGATCATCATTGATTTTTCCTCCAAGTCACAGAATGAAACTAAAATTCACCCAAGAATGCACAGATATTTCTAAGTCCCCAGACGGAATTAGAGGGTTATAAATTCAGTTTAATTCTTCCCTCGCCCGCATTTAAGGTCAACTAAGAATGACCCTCCACTAAATTTTGTACTTATAATTCTACCACTGGGTTTTGAGATTATTGTTTAATAGCACATTTTAAAATAAGTAAATCTCCAAATATCTCTCATAGATTATTACCATGAATCTTAGAAGAAACCTTCCCTGGTAGCTCAGCTGGTAAAGAATCTACCTGCAATGCAGGAGACCCTGGTTTGAGTCCCAGGTTGGGAAGTTCCCCTGGAGAAGGGATATACTACCCATTCCAGTAGTCCTGGGCTTCCTTGGTGGCTCAGACAGTAAAGAATCTGCCTGCAATGTGGGAGACCTCGGTTCGACCCCTGGGTTGGGAAGATCCCCTGGAAGAGGGCATGGTAACCCACTCTAGTATTCTTGCCTGGAGAATCCTTATGGACAGAGGAGCCTGGTGGGCTGCAGTCCAAGAGGTCACAAAGAATCAAACACAACTGAGTGACTAAGCACAACATTTGCCTTTATATGCCACATACACACACATACTTTTATCCCTCCGTAAAAAATAAAAGTTATTAAATGCTAAAAAAAATAAAAATAAAAAAATAAAGTCTTTTCACATTCAACCCCAAATAAAATTCTAAATAAAAGAGAAGCATATAAGATCATACCAGTAGAAAGAATTGCTAGGAGTCATCTCATTTAAGGCTTCCCTGGTAGCACAGCTGGTAAAGAATCCGTCCACAACGCAGGAGACCTGGGTTTGATCCCTGGGTCAGGAAGATCCCCTGGAGAAGGGAACAGCTACCCACTCCAGTATTCTGGCCTGGAGAATTTCATGGACAGAGGAGCCTGGCAGGCTACCGTCCACAGGGTCACAAAGAGTCAGACACTACTGAGTGACTTTCACCTTCACTTTTTTTTTAATTTAACTTAATAGGGGTAAAGGTGTTCCAAAACCATCCTTTGTTCACTTCTGCAAACAGGAAAGAAAACTGGATGAGAAGAGCAGAGGATTCTTAAATCTGGCAGTGCCCACTGATAACAAGAGTATTTATTCAGGATTGTTAGATCAGTCACTGGTACTGGTTTCTCTATCATTCATATTCTTAAATCCTCTCAAATAGGAATTGCATATGTTCCCAAACTACCATCTCAACATAGTTCCAACAGATTGGAATTAACCATACACAGAACACTCTACAGAGGGGAAAGCTTATTAGGCCAACTGATAAAAACGTAGATCTCCTTGATTTGTAGTTACCATCACGCAATAGCAAAAAACTAACCTACCCAGCTATCATTCTTCAGTTTGATATCTATTATCAGTTCTAAAAGCATAAGTCCCTCTTGCTTACATCTGAAAGTTGAAAGAAAGGCAGGTATTTGAGACACATCATGGAGGAGTCTAGAGACAGTCAAGAAGAATGAATCTCTTACTGCCTACAAAAGAAATACTGACTGTACCATGGTAAAGAAAAGCGGGAAAGAAGCGCTGGTATGTAAAGAGAGACCTGAGAATGCCTGGAAGCGAAGAAAAGAGATGGGGAAAGAGCTAGGATGAAAAAAAGCATGGGCAGTTCAGGCCGAGAGAACATGCCAACCAGCAGGCAAATTTAAGGAATACAGCTTACTGAAGGAATGAGTGAGTTGAATGAATGAACCAACAGAGCCAAGTGAACAAATAAAATAAATGAGTACATGAATGAGTGAACCTGTAAGTGAATGAGGCTGACGAATGGTATGCTGCAGCTAAGGTACAGATAGTCCTGAATGCGAAGCAATGAGTTTGAATTTTTCCTAAAAAGCAAGAGAAGAAAGGCGCTCCTTAAGAGTTGTATAATGTACAGTCTGCCCAACTGTATGCAGACCTGCCAAAATCAAAGGGAATTCACTGAAAGTTTTTATCACTATAAAATAAATGATTAATATTAATTTGGAAGTAGTAGGTAAAATACAAGAAATAGAAGACGTAACAGGTAACTACAAGTTAAGCCACTATTTTGACTACTCAAAACCAACATGAGAGGCACATGATAACTAGCATTTCAGCATTAATGATCTTCTTAAAAATTGAGATATAAGTCACATACCAAAATATACATGCTCTTGAAGGATATAATTCATTGATTTTAGTATATTTGCAGTTATGCAACCTTACCACTATCTAATTCCAGGAAATTTTATCACTGTACCTATTAGCAGTCACTCCCAATTCTCCTTCCTGCCAGCCTACAGAATTAACAGGCTGCAATCTTAATATGAATTTATATTTTTATATCTCCCCAAGGTGCATATATGGTGATTTACATTGAAGAGTCTCAGTAGAATATAAAAGATTATTTACTAAAGAAATACCACCAGAACTGAGGAAGTATCAAAGAAGGAAATTTTCTGTCTACCTGATGTGGCATTTTTATTTTCATTTGGTAAGTAACAACTTTCAAGGTTCATTACGTTCTTAAAGTATCACTTGGTTTCCCAATTACAAAAGCTTAAGAGTTTTTTCTGCCCTTTGGATATCATAACAACCTAAATATAGTAGCCAGATCAAAAGCTGGTTAAAGAAGATGGTGAACACCTAATCACCTACTGCAGCAACCACAGCCTTAGATCATCATTGATTTTTCCTCCAAGTCACAGAATGAAACTAAAATTCACCCAAGAATGCACAGATATTTCTAAGTCCCCAGACGGAATTAGAGGGTTATAAATTCAGTTTAATTCTTCCCTCGCCCGCATTTAAGGTCAACTAAGAATGACCCTCCACTAAATTTTGTACTTATAATTCTACCACTGGGTTTTGAGATTATTGTTTAATAGCACATTTTAAAATAAGTAAATCTCCAAATATCTCTCATAGATTATTACCATGAATCTTAGAAGAAACCTTCCCTGGTAGCTCAGCTGGTAAAGAATCTACCTGCAATGCAGGAGACCCTGGTTTGAGTCCCAGGTTGGGAAGTTCCCCTGGAGAAGGGATATACTACCCATTCCAGTAGTCCTGGGCTTCCTTGGTGGCTCAGACAGTAAAGAATCTGCCTGCAATGTGGGAGACCTCGGTTCGACCCCTGGGTTGGGAAGATCCCCTGGAAGAGGGCATGGTAACCCACTCTAGTATTCTTGCCTGGAGAATCCTTATGGACAGAGGAGCCTGGTGGGCTGCAGTCCAAGAGGTCACAAAGAATCAAACACAACTGAGTGACTAAGCACAACATTTGCCTTTATATGCCACATACACACACATACTTTTATCCCTCCGTATGTTGGAGAAGACTCTTGAGAGTCCCTTGAACTGCAAGGAGATCCAATCAGTCCATTCTGAAGGAGATCAGCCCTGGGATTTCTTTGAAGGGAATGATGCTGAAGCTGAAACTCCAGTACTTTGGCCACCTCATGCGAAGAGTTGACTCACTGGAAAAGACTCTGATGCTGGGAGGGGTTGGGGGCAGGAGGAGAAGGGGACGACAGAGGACGAGATGGCTGGATGGCATCACCGACTCGATGGACATGAGTCTGAGTGAACTCCAGGAGTTAGTGATGGACAGGGAGGCCTGGCGTGCTGCGATTCATGGGGTTGCAAAGGGTCGGACACGACTGAGCGACTGAACTGAACTGAACTGATTCTTTTAAAAATGCAAAATACCTTTATTTTTTAAAAATATTCTTCTAGTTAATGAACTCAGGCTGAACAAACACAAAATAGAGCTTGACTTATTTTTCCTTTTCTATGAATATGGCCCCAAAGACTGAACTTACAAATAGGACAAATGTCGTACAGTTCTCACCTGCCCCTTTCTCACTCTGCCTCCAAGTGCTGCATTCTCAGGACCCACACCCCCTTCACACATATACACACACCAATAATAAAGGTGTTAGTATTAAAATAACTGTTTCGATGATCTTCAGCTTCTGGGATCAAAATAATAAAACCAAAGCCAAATAAATATGAAGAATGTGTTTTGATCAATTCACTTTTTCCAATCAACTATTAGAAAGATCCCCTGGAGAAGAAAATGGCTACCCACTCCAGTATTCTTGCTGGGATAATTCCATGGACAGAGGGGTCTGGTGGGCTACAGTCCACAGGGCTGCAAAAAGTCAGACATGACTGACTAACATGCTAACTATTAGAAGAATCTATTTTCTAGATACTTCCTACAATTCTTTGAACTGCTCTCTGTAAAAGAATATGTAAACATGTTTTCTAAAGTGGCCAGGTCCATTAAGTTCACTGGGCACAGTCTAATGTTTCTTTCCAGCAACTCCCAATTTTGGGAGGGCTGTAGGGGGATTGAGATAACAGGGAGCCAAGGGAGGTGGCCTCCTCAGGCACCGCAGCCACCAAGGTCTGTCTGAGCCCTTCAGAGGAAGAGGTTTTATTTTCTCCCTTTACAATGCCTCAGTACCCTGAGGGGATCCTCCATCAATAATTCATGGGCAGCAAAAAGAACATGTTCTAATCAATAAAGAGTAACGCTGAAACTCACAGCAGGGTCCACAGGACTGATGGGGTGTTATAGTAATATCTGATTAAACTTCCCAGGAAATTTAATTTTTCATAAACCAAAGACCTAAAAGTAACCTTTTAACCTTATGTTTCCAAAAGATCTTTCCCAAGGGCACAGAAATATTTTAGAAACATATCTTAATGAAAGCAGGAGGCTAAAAAGAGTATTTTAATACCTAGAGGATTTGCTCCAGATCACACAAAAAAAGAGAATTAGAACTTAGTTCACCTCACACTTACCTAAAAAATTCTTAATTGGCGTATTTTTACACACCTTTAATGATTATGTTCAAGTGCATGCTATAGGGACTTTAAAACACACTCAGATTTTTCAATCGCCAATTCCATATATTCAAGAAAAGGAATTTGGAGTACTTTGCATCTTATTTCTTCTTTCCCAGGAACCTCCTTTGTCCATTCACAGTGAAACAATCAAATCGCAAGCCTATGTGAATTTCATAAAGTCAAATTAGTACAAGTCTAGCTATATAAAAATGAAGATACTACAAGGATATATTGCACAGCCCAAAGAATATAGCCAGTGGTTTATTATAATTATAAATGGACTACAACATTTAAAATTGTCACTATATTGTATACCTGAAACTTATATAGTAAATCAACTAAACTATATTTTAATTTAAAAAATTAGTAAAAGTCTAAATTCTCCAGATTTTGCTTATTTATGTTTGGGGATCCCATAAGAAACCTCTCCCTGGCCACAGCACTTTTCAAAGCTGCCCTGGATCCTCCATCTGGTAAATCCATATCATCTATCTACTAACCTGGAGGAACATCCAACTAAATAACCCCACAAAAAGGCGTTAGACGAAGATAGTGAAATTTGATTTAATGCAGAAAAGGTGACTTTTACAAAGCTTTCATAGTGGGCAGTCAGATATTTTCATCCTCACAGAGCAGCAGCATGGTTAATAAACTGCTTCTAGAAGCTCCTGTAAAGATTTATAACTTTTGCTGGAAGAAAAGCTGGAGATTTCTTTTTCATTCTCTGACTGTACTTATAAAGTACTTTCTGCAGCCCAGCAAGCCTCTCCTCACCCAGATCAACAGCATCCTTGCAGAGCTGACAAGTGGTGATGGATGTACCCACCAGAGTATTATTGAGGATTTGAGAGGCTGTACTGCCATGTCCTTGGCACTCTTGGATGCAAACCTGTGCAGTATTTCCCCTCAGAAGCTCAAGATTCTGAGATGGAAGCAGCCTCAAAATTCTAACCCAGCCCTTCTCAATGCAATTTCTTCTCTGATTAACACTGAAGAAGCAATGTGTTTTTGCTATTTGAAGCTCATTGTTACGTTTGCAACAGTGTCAGTTTGATTGACCCCTTATTACTGAACTGTAGTTTTTAATGAAACTCCATTTCACCATAGCATCTAAAATACTACAGCTGAACCCTAGAAGAAAATAATAACAGATTTCCCTATTTCAAATACATAATGGGAAGCTGCTGTTTTATTCCTCTAATTATGTAAGAATGGACAGAGTAATATACCATCTCTACCAACAAATTTCAAGGATCTGCTTTTATCTTTTTCTTTCTTTTCTCCAGTCAGAATTGTTATTAATGACAGGAGCATGTCATAATTAAATTAGCTGACACTGACTGGCAATCTATCCATTTCTTTTTATTGGAGCCATTTCATAGAACTATCCATAAAGGCAGATTCTGCATAACTAATAACTGTCATAAATAAGACCTTTAGAAACCTCACAAAAAGATACAAAATATTTGGACACAGTCATTATGTTCCCATGTCACTGGAAGACAGGGGGCACAGAACTTCCCCTGAAAGGGACACACATGGCTAGTTCTGAAAGCATGAAACAAAATTGGGTAGCACAAAATTGCCCAAAAGTCAACTTTGCCACCACCTCACACAAGCATTACTTAACGATATACAATGACTCAGAAATGTGGCTCTGTCTGTGAGTGCCATGGAAGGCATTTCAAGAGACTGAGTCTCACTAACCTGCCCAATTGCATTAAAGCGGGGGAGTAGTTGCATCTTAAGAACATGATGGGAAAGGTAACTGCACCCAAATATCATATTCACGGTCTTGAGATAAGGCTGTGGGGAAGTGCTAAAGAATCTGCCTGTCAATGTCGGAGACGCAAGTTCAGTCCCTGGGTCAGGAAGATCCCTTGGAGAAAGAAATGGCAACCCACTCCAGCATTTTTGCCTGGGAACTCTCATGGACAGAGGAGCCTGGTGGGCTATAGTCCATGAGGTTGTAGTCAGACACAACAGAGAGGCAGAGCACAAGATAAAATACACACTCAATCTGCCTGACAAGAGCTTGGAGACAATCTCTAGAACACAGCTATTATTCTTTGTGTTAGGAAAGGGTATCGTGTACGTGCACTTGCGACTCCTGAAAATTGTGTAAGTACACACTTTTAAGAAACAAAGCCCATGGAACTGAAAAATGATAAAATCATTTTTAGGTTTATGCTCACTCCTTTTATAAAATGTCAGGCTCCTTGGAAGTAGATTTTTTTAAAACAGAAATACCAATAAAAGAGGAGAAGGAAATAGCAACCCACTCCAGTATTCTTGCCTGGAGAATCCCATGGACAGAGGAACCTGGCGGTCTACAGACCACGGGGTCACGATGAGTCGGACACGACTAAAGTGACTTAGCACAACGTATCGATAAAATAATTGTTTAAAATATGATTCCATTCTCAGTTCACAACATTTTCATCCATCTACAACTTTGCAGGGACTAGACTGAATCAAACTGGAGTCATCTGAGGCCACAGGGTTTTTCCTTATATAGGATTGTGGTAGTTTCACTGAGAAAGCCCCACATGCAGTCAAATAGGCTCAGCTCTCTAGTAACAGTTCTAATTAATTAGGTGTGTGTAGTGGAAAGAACATGGACTTGGGAATCAGATCTAACCTTCAATCTGCACACTGCCATTGTAGCTACAGTGTGACTTTGACAGATTTTGTTGACTTCTCTGAGCTTGATTCTTATATGTAAAATGAGGGCAGGCTAGTAACAGCTAACTCATAAGGCTGTTATGAAAATCAGTTAAGTATGTAAAGTAAGTATGTAAAGCATGTTAACTAACTTAAATTAGTTAAGTATTGAGCACTGAGTAGCTGCTCAATAAAGAGCAACTTTTATTCTAACAATGATAATACGTTAATTTTGGCTAATAATACTGAGTTGTTTAGGGTCACATTAAATAATTTTGTGCAAATATTTAGAGAATTAAAGACACTATAGGCATCTCAGCTTCATTGGATTAAGGACAATTTGTAAAGTGTAGCTCTTGCCCCTCATTTATCTTTTATATATATATATATAATACATTTGAATCAGTTCTAATGAGGTAGATGAAACTGGAGCCTATTACACAGAGTGAAGTAAGCCAGAAAGAAAAACACCAATTCAGTATACTAACGCATATATATGGAAATTTGAGAGATGGTAATGATAACCCTCATTTATCTTTATCAAAGTATGGTTGTTGAATAGCTGCTATATTACTTTTTAAGGAGCCTGCTAACCAAGGAGCACAGGCTCTGGAGTCAGATGATCATGTGTTAGTTTCTAGCTTGCCCACCTTCCTAGCTGTGTAATCTTGAGTGAGTAACAAACTTCTTAAGGCCTTGACTTTACCATCCCCAAAGAGCAGGTAATGATACAGTACTCACCTCACAGATATCATGAGGGTTTAATGAAACAGTTCCTGTAGATTCCTTAGCACAATGCTTGGCACGTGGTACTTCCTATGTGTCAGACATTACTATATATTTAGTGACAATTCAAGATCATACCTCCACTACAGAGGCTTAGAAAGCTCGAAGAGTCTTGCCACTGTCAAGGAGTAGATGTGGGAATTTATTCCAGGTCTGTTTGACTTATTATAATAAACCACATGGAAGACAGACCTGGCCTCAGGGAGCTTACATATTTGGGAGAAACGCGTAAGAGACTGGACACTGGGACTTCCCTGGTGATCTAGGAACTAAGACTGTGCTCTCAATGCAAGGGGCCCAAGTTTGATCCCTGGTCAGGGAATTAGATCCCACATGCCACAATTAAGGGTTTGCATCCCACAAGATTGAAGATCTTGCATGCCACAACTAAGACCCAACACAGAAAAATGCATAAAATAATAACAATAAATTTTTTAAAAGATACTGAACACCGCAAAATAATATGCTCTGTGATCTCACAGGAAAGATACGCAGGTCTCAGGGAGCACCACCAGAGAAGGCAATGGCACCCCACTCCAGTACTCTTGCCTGGAGAATCCCATGGACGGAGGAGCCTGGAAGGCTGCAGTCCATGGGGTCGCTAAGAGTCAGACACGACTGAGCGACTTCACTTTCCCTTTTCACTTTCATGCATTGGAGAAGGAAATGGCAACCCACTCCAGTGTTCTTGCCTGGAGAATCCCAGGGACAGGGGAGCCTGGTGGGCTGCCGTCTATGGGGTCGCACAGAGTCAGACACGACTAAAGCGACTTAGCAGCAGCAGCAGGGAGCATCACAGGGGGATGAATAATTAAGTGAATAAACATGGGACGCTTCAGAAGGCAACAATAAAGGTAATGAAAAAATTTACATGACCTCACACTTAACCCTTTTCTTAAAACCCAATTTCCAGACATGTCTAGCAGTTCAGAACATGTGAATATCTAGGATCCAAGCCGCAGGAGTGCAAATGCACCAGAAGAAGGGAAATGCTTGTGGACTTCATGAACTCAGTAGGGCAAGTACATGGAGGGTAATGTTGAGGGTTTGAGAAACAGTCTCCTGCCAACATTTTCCAAACAAGGGGAAAAGTTCTTCTTCCACAGCTAAGGAAAGACTTTAAATGTAACAGCACACGGACCTGAGGTATGGTGAGGCACGAAAGACTGCTAGGAGATCTTTCCTGAAGGTGAGTTTTGAGAAGGACAGAATAAAAGGGCCTGGGACTTCCCTGGTGGTCCAATAGTTGAGAATCCACCTTCCAATGCAAAGGACATGAGTTTGATCCCTGGGTTGAGAAGATCCCCTGGAGGAGGAAATGTCAACCCACTCCAGGATTCTCTTTCCTGGAGAATCCTCATGGACAGAGGAGCCTGGTGGGTTACAGTCCACAGGGTCGCAAAGAGTCAGACACGACTGAGCACAGTACAGCAGCATAGGGAACTAAGATCCCGCATGTCATGGGGCAACTAAGCCCAAGGGCCACAACTACTGAGCCTGGGTGCCACAACTGGAGAATCCATGCACAGCAAGGGAAGATCCTGCGTGCCGCAATTAAGACCCATTGAAGCCAAATAAATAAATTAATTAATTTTTTTTTTAAAGGGGCTTGAAAGGGAAGCAAGGTAAAAGAGAACTGGAGTGGGAAATAGGATGACAAAAAGGAGGTAAACTGGTTGAAGAATCTAAATAATGGAGCCTCTGCTCCCGAGACACAGACCTGTAATTAACAAGCCAATAATGCACTCTGAGAGATAATGCCTCAGAAAGAAGGCTGGAGAAAAGAGGAAGAAACAGCTTAAAATTTCAAGCTCCAGACTGTTGCTAATCTAGTGAAGGGTGATGGTGCTGTCCATCTACACACTGAGGTAAACTGGCAGAGAACCCACGGATGGCTCTGTGTGGTTTTTGAGTTAGACTTGGGCCATTTTCTTGTATGCCTGCACACTAGGATGATAGTCCTTGGCAGAGGACAATCTGTTCAAGAATAATTAGATGCCTCCTCACTTCTCGCCTTGGTGGCAGAAGCACACGGTATATTTACAATATCCCATGTTGCTTCCATCTGAACCCATATGTTCACTGATCGGGTTAAAGCTGGAGTTGCATGCTACATTCTTCACTGTGAACAAACTTTGCTTCAGCAAACCCTCAGGGAAAGCGGGGTATCCTGCTCTGTTAATTTCCCAGGCCAAGGAATAGGAGCAGCTCTGCTGATTTATTGCTGGAGAAGGGCTATGCCTTAGAGGATTCGTGTCATGAGCTGCAGGGACAGCCGGGGAGCAGCCCTCATTTATGGTGAGACAGGAGAGAAAAGCTGGGAAATAGCTCCCATGAAGAATACGCCTTTATTACATGTTGAAAGCAATGTGAATCAGAATGTGCTCTGTGGTTATAATTCCACGCTATGATGTAGAGGCCAAGACTAAAGGGTGGAGGAAAGACAGAAGGAGAAAAAAAAAGATGGAGAAAAATCGTACAGGTATAGACTGCCTGCTGTTCAACGGCACGGGGCCACGTGTGCTATACAGGTGATCTCAAATTGCAGGTTGCCTAGTGACATCTGAAGTTAAAAGCACAGTTTCCCATTCTAGCTTCCAACATACTCCTGGGATCTGCCTATTACTTGTGCAGTAAGTGATAACTCATCTGTCACAGGTCTGCCATCAGAATGATGCTATGGAGAGGCCTGCATCACCTAAGCACCCAAGGGACTCAAAGGCTTCATCTAGTGCTCTCAGGTGGGCGAGTAGCAAGGAAACCCTACAGTCCATGGCAGGTCCTAGGACCAATGTATTGGGTTTAGACTAGAGTGGAGGGGGCCAAAGGGTGATAAAGTAAGTTTAAGAAAAAATGGGAGGATAAGAAGCAGAACCAGAGGATAATGATACCTCCTTTGAGAAGTGTTCCTGTAAGGGAAATGAAAGCGGTGAAGTAGTAGCTGATGGAGGGTGTGGGGTCCGAAGAGGTATGAAAAATAAGAAGGCCGAATTGGGAAATAATACCTCCTGTGGCACTTTGATTAAATTATATAAACAATAAGCACTATTAGATTCATTAGAAAAGACCCTGTTGTTGGGAAAGATTGAAGGCAGGAAGAGAAGGGGATAACAGAGAATGAGATGATTGGGTGGCATCACTGACTCAATGGACATGGGTTTGAGCAAATTCTGGGAGATGGTGAAGGACAGGGAAGCCTAACGTGCTACACTCCACGGGGTTGCAAAGATTCAGACATGACTGAGCAACTGAACAACAACAAAGCACTAAAAAGTATCTCAGAAATCTAAATCAAAGTCCTTCTTTCTGTATGAAAAAAATGGAGACTCAAGAGAGTTTAGGTGACTTCTTCAAAACACAGCACCAATGAAGAGCAAGGCTGGGTTCAGAGCCTTGAGGAATCCAAAATGTGCCAAGTAGACAGAATATTAAAATTAACTTCAGATCCTTCAAAATAGAGATCAGTATTCTAAGGACCATCTTGGAAAGTATCCATATAAGACAGGAAGCTTCCTGATATTCAAAGATACACCAATTTAACCTGAAGACTTCTCTGCTCCACCCACCACCTTGCCATGCAATACCATGTCCCTTGTGCCACTGTGACTAGACCCAATTTTTGTTTTGATTTTGATTTTACTAAGATGTTTTGAAAGATCCTGAAGATAAAGGTATCAGATTAACTAGAAGAAGTGAACTTTTTTTTTTTTCCTTTCAGAAGGGAAATTATAACTACCTTCACCAACAAAAGGATTAAATCTGCTTTGTGACAGAATTGCATTAAAAAAATGAGGCAGATAAAGAAAAGCTTTTATTATTTTAATGAATTCAAAAGCTGGAAGCATTATTGAGAAGAGCAGTGTATTCACTGCTCTAATCCAATGTAATCATGTTTAAAAAATTATTCTACTTAGGAATTTTTCTGCTACATCAGACAAAATCCAAAATGTGCCAAGTAGACAGAATATTAAATGAACTTCAGATCTTGAGTGCCTTCAAAATAGAGATCAGTATTCTAAGGACCATCTTGGAAAGTACCCATATAAGACAGGAAGCTTTCTAATATTCAAAGATACACCAACTGTCTACAATTTAACCTGAAGATTTCTGTGTCTCCCTTTTAGCTCATGTCCTAAGAAAGTTACAATACTATACATTTTTAATCTGAATTAACCATTTACTTCTGTATATAAGGAAGCCCATTTAACCTCTCTGTTCTTCTGTAGCTGCAGCTATTAAAAAAGAAATTCAGTTTCTGACTCATCACTAGGATTGATTTTAAAGAAAAATATACCACAGTAACTTTTAGCATAAACATAAATTTGTTGCACAAGTATTTTAATCATTTAAGTCTCAGAAGAAAACATAAAAATGTTTTCTTTCTCAAACAACTTAAATGCCCAAAGAAATAAATAATACCTAAAGAAAATATATGAGACCTATAATAAGGCTGCCTTCCTTCTCAAAATACATCACATTTCTTGGCTATTAGATTCACGTCATTCTGCTACAATTTTGACACATGTAGCTTAGATACGTATACATAAAATATATATACGTATATATATAGTACTACATATGTATATATGCATAGTATTGTATATATACTAGTATATATATGTATATGTACAGATACATATAGTACTTAGGTAACTATGGGGGCAAAAATTACTTTAATCAAGCAAAGGTAATTGTATTTCACTTGTTTGAGGTTTTTTATTTTTTACTGTTGCTCACTCATGCTGAACATTTCATTTTAACAAAAAACAGTAAGTCACCAATCTCAGGTTCAGCTTTAATTTCAGCATGAGAGCAACAGTAATTATAACTAAACTTGGAAGAGGAGTTCAATTCATCTTCCTTCACATTTGTGATTAAAACCACTCATTCCAAATTATTCCAAAATCCTGTCCCAACTATCATAAAATGATTAAGCCATGTTCAAAATACCCAAAACCTTACTAAAAATCCAATCTAGAATATAGCACATCAATCAGGCAAAGTACTTTATATCCCAAATTGGTAACAGAATATAATATAAACTTTAAAATTAATATAAATATTAACTGAATATGTGAATTGGTAATCAAGATTTTGTAATTAGGGGTCAACTATCTGTTTGATCATTTCCTAGATTCTTCCACTAACATCTTAACTGTCTACAGTCTGCTAATGCTGTTGGTGTGAGTTTTCACAAGAATGAGGGAACTAGATTACCCCACCTTCTGAGTAGGGCTAGTAGGAAGGTCTGATGAATCATGTTTTACATCTATTGGTTAAAATAATACAATATTATACTGCTAAAGAAAAATTTTACTATGCTGCTAATTCTGGTCATGACAGACTGGGACCCAAACCAAAGACTTCTCTGCAGCCACGGAGGGGACGGACTAAGAAGCTTGTCCCGGAAAGGAAAGGCCTGACCCAACCATGAAAGACGGCCGAGATGGGGACACAGGGAAGAGGCCACAGGAGGACAGAACCAACAGAGTCCCGTCCATGTCCTGTCCATATAACCACGCTTATAGCCTAATGGCTTATTTCCCCATCTAGAGCCCTGCCAAAACCCCAAAGATTTGGCAAAATTTTCCCCAGTTACCAACTTGAGACTTTTTTTGAGAGAAAAGACTTGTTTAGAAGTTTGGCTCCAGGCTGAAATAAAATTCTACCAAAGTTATAACTTAAAATATTATTTGAACGGAAAACATAGCTCTGTAACTCTTATTTTTCATATGTCATTATGTCCTTTTTATGCAGGATGGAGTTTCTATTAGCTAGTGAGTCTGCCTGAGACAGCAGAAAAAGGACAAGGTTTGCGACCAAGCAGTTTAAAATCCTGACTCTGCTACTTACTAAATACGGTGCAACAAGTAACTTTAACCTCTGACCCTCAGTTCCCCAATTTGTGAAACAGAGATAATAAGCCTGTGTTGAAAGACTATCAAAAGAACAAAAAATTTAAATAAGATTTGAAAAGGGCCTAGCCTAGAGTCTACCATTCAACGGACACTGAACAAACAATTATTTGTTCATCTTTTTCCCACAATTTCCATTCTAGCAACAGATAGGTTCAAACATCACTTGATTAGACAAGCAAGTATGTGGCTAGAGTGAGTGAGTGAAGTCGCTCAGTCGTGTCTGACTCTCTGGGACCCCGTGGACTATAACCCACCAGGCTCCTCCATCCATGGGATTCTCCAGGCAAGAATACTGGAGTGGGTCGCAACTAGTTAAGCAAATTATCTTTAAGGTTCATTTTACTCCTAGAAGTGTATTCAATACCTAATGGCCACTGGAAACGAAGATAAGAGAGTCTGGGTGATGGAGAGAAGAGGCTCTCAGCAGATGGCCCACATCCTGAACAGAGAAAGATAGCTGAGAATGCCTTGCACCTAGAAGCAGGGATGATGGTGCCGGAGAGTGGAGGGAAAAATGTCTACGAACATACACTGCAGGCACAGTGCACTTGACAAGACAGCCACAGACCTGCAGAAATGATATGGAGAGAAGAACCTGCAGTTGGGTATGTGGAGACAGAGCATAGGGAAGTACCATTTTATTTCTATTTTCATACTTAACTAGTATAACTTGGTAAAGCAAGAGCTATACACTTTCAGACTAATGTCATCTCAAATTAGGTACTTATTAAAAGGGAAGTAGTGAGCAGAGGAAGAGAACCAGTATTTTCTGCGCACTTACTATGTTTTAAGCAGAATGAGGCCTTTTCTCATTTAATTGCACATAATTTCATTCTGCAGAATTGCATGCCAATTTTATTTGATTTGATATATTTCTACCATCAGTTCAGTTCAGACCACAAAGGTGCTTTTTTTTTTCATAGTTTTTCATCTTTTTTTTTCAATTTATTTTTTTATCGAAGAATAAAATTTACAGAATTTTGCTGTTTTCTGTCAAACCTCAACATGAATCAGCCATAGGTATAGATATATCCCCTCCCTTTGGAACCTCCCTCCCCTCTCCTGCTGCATCCCACCCTTCTAGGTTGTTACAGAGCCCCTGTTTGAGCTTCCTGAGCCATAAAGCAAATTCCTGCTGGCTATCTATTTTACACATGGTAATGTTAAGTTTCCATGTTACTCTTTCCATACATCTCACCCTCTCCTCCCCTTTCCCCATGTCCATAAGTCTGTTCTCTATGTGTGTTTCTCCACTGTTGCCCTGTAAATAAATTCTTCAGTGCCATTTTTCTAGGTTCTGTATATATGCATTAGAATACCATATTTATCTTTCTCTTTCTGACTCACTTCACTCTATATAATAGGTTCTAGGTTCATCCACCTCATCAGAGCTGACTCAAATGCGTTCCTTTTTATGGCTGAGTAATATTCCATTGTGTATATGTACCACAACTCCTTTATCCATTCATTATCCTAGATGTCAATGGACATCTAGGTTGCTGCCATGTTCTAGCTATTGTAAATAGTGCTACAATGAACAATGGGGTACATGTGTCTTTTTCAATCCTGGTTTCCTCAGGGTATATGCCTAGGAGTGGAATTGCTGGGTAATATGGTGGTTTTATTCCTACTTAAAAAAAAAAATCTCCATACCGTCTTCCATAGTGGCTGTATCAATTTACATTCCCACCAACAGTGCAAGAGTGTTCCCTTTGATGAGGGCCCTTCTGACTGGTGTAAGGTGATATCTCATTGTAGTTTTGATTTACATTTCTCTAATAATGAACTGAATAATGAGTGATATCAAGCATCTTTTCATGTGTTTGTTAGCTATCTGTATGTCTTTGGAGAAATGTCTGTTTGAGTCTTTTTACCACTTTTTTGATTGGGTTGTTTGTTTTTCTGGCATTGAGTTGTATGACCTGCTTGTATATCTTGGAAATTAATCCTTTATCAGTTGTTTCATTTGCTATTATTTTCTCCCATTCTGAGGGCTGTCTTTTCACCCTGCTTATAGTTTCCTTTGCTGTGCAAAATCTTTTAAGTTTAATCAAGTCCCACTTGTTTACTTTTGTTTTTATTTCCATTACTCTAGGAGATGGGTCATAAAGGATCTTGCATTATGTCATCGAGTGTTCTGCCTATGTGTTCCTCTAAGAGTTTTATAGTTTCTGTCTTCCATTTAGGTCTTTAATCCATTTTTGAGTTTTAGGTTTATTTCCTGGCTTTCTATTTTGTTCCATTGGTCTATATTTTTGTTTTTTTTTGTGCCAGTACCATACTCTCTTCAAGACTGTAGCTTTGTCGTATAACCTGAAGTCAGGAAGGTTGATTCCTCCAGCTCCATTCTTCTTTCTCTGGATTGTTTTGGCTATTCAGGGTCTTTTGTGTTTCCATATGAATTGCGAAATTTTTTGTTCTAGTTCTGTGAAAAATGCCAATGGGAATTTGATAGAGATCGCATTGAATCTGTAGATTGCATTTGGTAGGATAGTCATTTTCACAATATTGATTCTTCCTACCCAGGAACATGGAATATCTGTCCACTGTTTATGGTGTCTTTGATTTCTTTCATTAGTGTCTTATAATTTTCTGTGTACAGTTCTTTTGTCTCCTTAGGTAGGTTTATTCCTAGATATTTAATTCTTTTTGTTGCAATGGTGAATGGGATTGAGTCCTTAATTTCTCTGATTTTTCACTGTTAGTATATAGAAATGTAAGTGATTTCTGTGTATTGATTTTGTATCCCGCAACTTTGCTAAATTTACTGATTAGCTCTAGTCCATAAAGGTTTTTGAATGAAAGCAAATTTAATTTTGAAGCTCAAGCTATATTCTTTGAATATCATCATCAAAAAGATAACCTGGAATTCACATCAAGTATTTATTGATTTATTTGGAAAACATAACCTACTATGTATACTAGTGGTCTTCAAAGCAGCTCTCAAAGACTGTTTCAGAGAATCTGAGAGGTCAAGACTATTTTCATAATAATACCAAGATACTACTGCCTTCTTCATTCTTATCACCTTGTGGACAGAGTTTTCCAGAGGCCACACATTGTATGGAATCACAAGAGGCTGAATGCCAAAGCAGACATAAGGACCTGTCTCTTATACACATCTAGATGTGTATAAGAGACAGACATTTATGAAAAAGATCGTCCTTTCCACATGCGCCGCTATTTTCTCTTTGTTGAAATTTATGTGAACATATATATGGGTTTCTGGACTCTCAGTTCAGCTCCATTAATTCTTCTNAATCACAAGAGGCTGAATGCCAAAGCAGACATAAGGACTCAACCATTGTCTATTACACCAGACACTAAAGAGACTTGTAAAACTATAAAACATTGTCAATTTTCTTATTAATTTTTGTCTTTGAAAAGTTATTTTTCAAAAAATATTTTTACTAATATTTAATGGATTTCTTATCTTAAATGAATTAATAAACACTTTACATATCTCCGTTTTAAATTTCTAACATGGCAAAAATTTATATAACCCTTATAATAATGTACATTTGGGGTCCTCAAGAACTTTGAAGAGTATAAAGAGTATACTTCAAAGTACTCTGATCCTGAGATCAAAAGTTTGAGAATCACTAGTATGTACTATAGTTTATCTTTCTCCACCTATGACAAAATCAAGATATGGTATGACTCAAGTCTCCCTGGTGGTCCAGTGGCTAAGAATCCATCTACCAATGCAGGGGACACAGGTTTGATCCCTGGTCAGGAAGATCCCATGTACCACGGAGCAAGTAAGCCCAGGCATCACAAATCCTGAGCCTGTGCTCTAGCGACGCGTTCCGCAATTACTGAGCCAACGTGTCACAACTACTGAGTCTGCGCTCTAGAGCCCGTACGCCGCAACAGGAGAAACCACGAGCGAGAAGCCAGCAAACCACCACCAGAGAGTAGCTCCCGCTTCCGGCAACTAAATAAGCCCGCATGCAGCAGCGGAGATCCAGCAAGCCCCAAAATAAGTAAATCAGTTTTTTAAAAAAGAAAAGAAATGGTATGACACTACCCCAAATCGTGCTGACCTTGCCTGGGATAACATGAAATCCAGCTTTCTACAAAGAGCAAGAAACACACATCCTTTCTTTTGCTCTTTCCAACCAAGCTGTATTCCTTTCTGAGTGATGCAGATAGCATTTTTAAAATTAACGGGCTGTTAAATTTTGAGAGGGCTATATTTTTGCTATGAATTCCTGGGATTTCTGTGCTGTAGTTATTGAGATTCTCTTTGCTTAATGTATGATCAAATTTTGTAATATCATTTTATGATCATGTTAAAGAACAAATGTACTCCTAAATGTTCCTTACTCAGAGCTGTCTCTTCTTTCTCTATAGATGTAATGTCCTCTTGAACTTCACTGAGAATAGTAATATACCTGGTTCTAAAGTTTTCTCCTATGTCCCCAATTGCTTTGGAGTGAGTCCTGGACTCTGAGGACTGCCAAGTAGCTACATATGTACAAAAATCTTTTAGAAATGTTGGCCTGTATTGTTTGGTATTGATACACTCTAACAACCCATGTAAGTCACTGTTAAGTGTTCGTACACCGTCCTCCATAGAGATTTTCTGTCTGTAACCCGTGGATGAAGAAGTTGCCTAGTACACTTCACTCTGGAGAATCGAAAGCCCAAAAAACTTTCAGTAAACTCATCACAGTTCACTGTGCTGCAGACCACACGAAGCACTGTTTCTGCTAACAGTTGCTGTTTCCCAACAGAGCAGTATTAGTGCCAGTTCATTTCTTCCCTATTAATGCTGATACTCAGTTCCAAGTCTTTCAGGTGAAAACTTGAAATATCTCAAATACTAAGCTCTTTTTCTATAGGTAGCAAATTTTGTAGAGACTGATCAGTCAAAAATAGTGCCCATCAGAACACCTAACATGGCCAAAGTTTTTAAAGAAAATAGAATACATCAGGAAAAGTAAACTTTCAAATGTGTGTTGGAGGAAAACCTTACCCGCTCCCTCCAGACCCATGTGATACCCTCCTGTTATTAACCACTCCTCTTGCACTCTAGTCCCTGGAGTACTCTGTTCTCCGAGGACCTCAGGCTCCTAAATCCACTCCAGCTCCACCCCTTTACCCATCCGCCCAGGCCCCAAAGGGCATCATTTAATTCCACGCAATTTCAGCCCTTCTATCACCAGCATCATCAACTCCTTTTGAGTTTCATCTCCTCAGCAGAATGCAACATGGAGTGGTCCACTATGCACTTGTGGGGTCGAAACCAGGAAGGCACAAGTGAGGGCCGGCTCCGGAATAGCACTGCCTGCACTTGAACATCAGCCCTGCTACTCATTAGCTGCGGAACACTGAGTGATGTATTCAACGTTCCAGTCTCATCTGCAAAATGCAGATGGTAAAGACAGGAGCTTATTTTACAGCATTGTGGTGAAAACCACACAAATTACAAATTACTTTGTGCTTACTTGGCACAAAGTAAGCGCTCAATGAATGTTTGCTATTTTTATTTGCTATAACACCTGGCTGCCAAGCTGTGATGGAGGAACTCTGTGGATTAGTGCTTCAACACATATATGGTGCCTGGTTTACCCTTATAACCTGCTCAAGACCCTGGAACCTTGTTGCATCGTTCAGATTCATTTCCTCAGATGTCCCCTCAAACCTCCATCTCTCTGCTCAAGCCCCAATCCTCTGTGACTGCTCCTCCTCACCTAATGATCTTGCTCCTGATTTCACAGAAGGCACAATCTGCTACGAATTCCTACCAGTCTGTTAGCTCAGACAGTAAAGAATCTGCCTTCAATGCAGAAGACCCAAGTTTGATCCCTGAAAATGAGGAAGATCCCCTAGAGAAGGGAATAACAACCCTACTCTAGTATTCTTGCCTGGAGGACCTCATGGATAGACGCAGAGAGCAGGACACGAGCGGCTAACATATTCCCCAGGAACAGCACGTATGCCCATTCTTTAAATTCTCCCTCTTTGAGAAGAATAGTCCTCCTCCTGCTGGAACAATCCATTCTCCTGTATTCTAAGCTTCATTCTTCCTCTTTCGCGCTCCAGCAGTCATAACTTCTACTTCCTAATCTTCAGTTTCTTTCTCTCTCCACTAACCACCTCTCCTGAGCCTTAAGTTTGACTCCCAGACTTCCATCTTACAACAAAGCCCCCTTCTAACTCGATTCACCTCTAGCTCACTTTATTTCTCCCTTCATAGCCACACTGCTAGGAAAAATCTCCACACACTCATATTCATTACTCAAATTTTCAACATTTTATAATGTGTACTGCTGCTGCTGCTAAGTCACTTCAATCGTGTCCCACAGATGGCAGCCCACCAGGCTCCTCCGTCCCTGGGAATCTCCAGGCAAGAACTCTGGAGTGGGTTGCCATTTCCTTCTCCAATGCATGGAAGTGAAAAGTGAAAGTGAAGTAGATCAGTCGTGTCTGACTCTTAGCGACCCCATGGACTGCAGCCTGCCAGGCTCCTCCGTCCATGGGATTTTCCATGTACTATGACACCATTAAGCCCTCAATCTAAACTTGCTTTGGTTTCCAATGACCTCATATGCAAAAATCAGAGGATTTTGGAGTTTGTACATTTTGCTTACTCTCCCACCCTTGAATCGCTCTTGTATATTTTGGTGGCTTCATTAGACTGTAAGTTCATTAATGTCAAAATAACAGCATGATTTTGTCTCTAAATCCAAGCACATAATATGGTGCCCAGTCTGTACTGAATGAGTCAATGAAATAAAGAATCAATGAAAATAATCAGTCTTGGTGGCTCCAAAGCCTTTGGTGTGCTATCTCTGTTGATTTCACCCCTGGTAAAAACTTAAAAAGTGATTCTGTAAATTACTTTGTTGGCAAAGTGAGATATCAAGGAACCAAGGTTCTACCTGATGCTACTCTATTTAGCTCTTGTTTTTTTCCTGTGGAAATGTGTTTACTGGTTTAATGAGTGATCAAGGGTTTATGTCTTCAAAGTCTCAGCCTAGCTCACAACACAGAAGGTTGTCCAACACACTTCAAGGCCACATAGCTTTATCAGTGGTGTTACAAACGACCCTGGAAGCTGAGGCCAGTACCCCTCCTAATTAATCTTTCCTGTAATACAGTCTTATATCCAGTGTTTTCTCCTCTCCTTTCCTCTAAACACAATAGGGCAGGAACTTCCCTGGCAGTCCGGTGGTTAAGATTTTGCCTTCCAATGTAGGGGGTGCAGGTTCAATCCCTGATTGGGGAGCTAAGATTCCACATGCCTCAAGGCCAAAAAACCCAAAACATAAGAAACAGAAGCAATATTGTAACAAATTCAATAAAGACTTAAAAAAAGTGCTCCACATCAAAAAAAGATTAAAAAAAAACAACAACAACAATTAACTCCAGTACTTTGGCCACCTCATGCGAAGAGTTGACTCATTGGAAAAAACTCTGATGCTGGGAGGGATTGGGGGCAGGAGGAGAAGGGGACGACCGAGGATGAGATGGCTGGATGGCATCATGGACTCGATGGATGTGAGTCTGAGTGAACTCCGGGAGATGGTGATGGATAGGGAGGCCTGGCGTGCTGCGATTCATGGAGTCGCAAAGAGTCGGACATGACTGAGCGACAACTGAACTGAACAAAATTTTGCAAGAAGTACTACAACAGAGAAAGAACTTTTTCTTTATTGTTTATACTTTTGAGGGGAATGTTTTTAGACTTAATATTTTTAGAGCAATTTCAGGTTAACAGCAAAATTGAGAAGACAGTACAGAGATTTCCCATGCCCCATCCCCTGCCCCACACAGGCATAGCCTCTGCCATTATCAAAATCCCCCACCTGAGTGGTACATTTCATACAACCGATGAACCTATTTTAACATCATAACCACCCAAAGCCTGTAGTTCACATTAGGCTTCGCTCCCGGTGTGGTACATTGTATAGGTTTGGATAAATGTACAATGACACGGATCCATCATCATAGTATCATACAGAGTATTTTCACTGCCCTAAAAATGCTGTTTCCTCTATTTATCTTTCCTCAATCCCTCCAACCTCTCATAACCTACATAATTTACGACAATAACAATGTGTTAAAGAAATGAATCTACTACAAAATTAATATTATACTAAATCAGTAAAATGAATTAATGAATTGGTTTTCTTCATTCCTAAACTTCTTTACCCTAAACAAACCATGCATCCAATGAGGAGAGTGAAAGGAATGAAGAAATTTGTTTTGTTATTATTATTATGGCAAATAATCTGGCATCACTTTATTTATTTATTTTTTAATTTTTATTTTTATTTTTATTTTTTTGTATTTATTTATTTTTTTACACAAACTCCCAAACATGAACCCCCCTCCCACCTCCCACCCCACATCTTCCCTCCAGATCATCCCCATACACCAGCCCCAAGCATCCTGCATCCTGCATTGAACATAGACTGGCAATTCATTTCTTACATGATAGTATACATATTTCAATGCTATTCTCCCAAATCATCCCTCCCTCTCCCTCTCCCTCTCCTTCTCCCTCAGAGTCCATAAGTCCGCTCTACACATCTGTATCTCTTTTGCTGTCTTGCATACAGGGTCCTCATTACCATCTTTCTAAATTCCATATATATGTGTTAGTATACTGTATTGGTGTTTTTCTTTCTGGCTTACTTCACTCTGTATAATTGGTTCCAGTTTCATCCATCTTATTAGAACTGATTCAAATGTATTCTTTTTAATGGCTGAGTAATACTCCATTGTGTATATATACCACAGCTTTCTTATCCATTCATCCGCTGATGGACATCTAGGTTGTTTCCATGTCCTGGCTATTATAAACAGTGCTGCAATGAACATTGGGGTACATGTGTCTCTTTCTATTCTGGTTTCCTCGGTGTGTATGCCCAGCAGTGGGATTGCTGGGTCATAAGGCAGTTCTATTTGCAATTTCTTAAGGAATCTCCACACTGTTCTCCATAGTGGCTGTACTAGTTTGCATTCCCACCAACAGTGTAAAAGGGTTCCCTTTTCTCCACACCCTCTCCAGCATTTATTGCTTGCAGACTTTTGGATCGCAGCCATTCTGACTGGTGTGAAGTGGTATCTCATTGTGGTCTTGATTTGCATTTCTCTGATAATGAGTGACGTTGAGCATCTTTTCATGTGTTTGTTAGCCATCCGTATGTCTTCTTTGGAGAAATGTCTATTTAGTTCTTTGGCCCATTTTTTGATTGGGTCGTTTATTTTTCTGGAATTGAGCTGTATAAGTTGCTTGTATATTTTTGAGATTAGTTGTTTGTCAGTTGCTTCATTTGCTATTATTTTCTCCCATTCAGAGGGTTGTCTTTTCACCTTGCTTATAGTTTCCTTTGTTGTGCAGAAGCTTTTAATTTTAATTAGATCCCATTTGTTTATATTTGCTTTTATTTCCAGTATTCTGGGAGGCGGATCATTGAGGATCCTGCTGTGATTTATGTCGGAGAGTGTTTTGCCTATGTTCTCCTCTAGGAGTTTTATAGTTTCTGGTCTTACATTTAGATCTTTAATCCATTTTGAGTTTATTTTTGTGTGTGGTGTTAGAAAGTGATCTAGTTTCATTCTTTTACAAGTGGTTGACCAGTTTTCCCAGCACCACTTGTTAAAGAGATTGTCTTTACTCCATTGTATATTCTTGCCTCCTTTGTCAAAGATAAGGTGTCCATATGTGTGTGGATTTATCTCTGGGCTTTCTATTTTGTTCCATTGATCTATATTTCTGTCTTTGTGCCAGTACCACACTGTCTTGATGACTGTGGCTTTGTAGTAGAGCCTGAAGTCAGGTAAGTTGATTCCTCCAGTTCCATTCTTCTTTCTCAAAATTGCTTTGGCTATTCGAGGTTTTTTGTATTTCCATACAAATCTTGAAATTATTTGTTCTAGTTCTGTGAAAAATACCGCTGGTAGCTTGATAGGGATTGCATTGAATCTGTAGATTGCTTTGGGTAATATATTCATTTTCACTATATTGATTCTTCCAATCCATGAACATGGTATATTTCTCCATCTATTAGTGTCCTCTTTGATTTCTTTCATCAGTGTTTTATAGTTTTCTATATATAAGTCTTTAGTTTCTTTAGGTAGATATATTCCTAAGTATTTTATTCTTTTCGTTGCAATGGTGAATGGAATTGTTTCCTTAATTTCGTTTTCTACTTTCTCATTATTAGTGTATAGG
Source organism: Oreotragus oreotragus (assembly GCA_006410675.1). Classification (NCBI taxonomy): domain Eukaryota; kingdom Metazoa; phylum Chordata; class Mammalia; order Artiodactyla; family Bovidae; genus Oreotragus; species Oreotragus oreotragus. Next base: position 207,811 of record SJYX01009499.1, on the reverse strand, counting down.
AATGCAAGGGATTTCTGTGTGTTGATTTTATATCCTGCAACTTTACTATATTCATTGATTAGCTCTAGTAATTTTCTGGTGGAGTCTTTAGGGTTTTCTATGTAGAGGATCATGTCATCTGCAAACAGTGAGAGTTTTACTTCTTCTTTTCCAATTTGGATTCCTTTTATTTCTTTTTCTGCTCTGATTGCTGTGGCCAAAACTTCCAGAACTATGTTGAATAGTAGCGGTGAAAGTGGACATCCTTGTCTTGTTCCTGACTTTAGGGGAAATGCTTTCAATTTTTCACCATTGAGGATAATGTTTGCTGTGGGTTTGTCATATATAGCTTTTATTATGTTGAGGTATGTTCCTTCTATTCCTGCTTTCTGGAGAGTTTTTATCATAAATGGATGTTGAATTTTATCAAAGGCCTTCTCTGCATCTATTGAGATAATCATATGGCATTTATTTTTCAATTTGTTAATGTGGTGAATTACATTGATTGATTTGCGAATATTGAAGAATCCTTGCATTCCTGGGATAAAGCCTACTTGGTCATGGTGTATGATCTTTTTAATGTGTTGTTGGATTCTGATTGCTAGAATTTTGTTGAGGATTTTTGCATCTATGTTCATCAGTGATATTGGCCTGTAGTTTTCTTTTTTTGTGGCATCTTTGTCAGGTTTTGGTATTAGGGTGATGGTGGCCTCATAGAATGAGTTTGGAAGTTTACCTTCCTCTGCAATTTTCTGGAAGAGTTTGAGTAGGATAGGTGTTAGCTCTTCTCGAAATTTTTGGTAGAATTCAGCTGTGAAGCCGTCTGGACCTGGGCTTTTGTTTGCTGGAAGATTTCTGATTACAGTTTCAATTTCCGTGCTTGTGATGGGTCTGTTAAGATTTTCTATTTCTTCCTGGTTCAGTTTTGGAAAGTTGTATTTTTCTAAGAATTTGTCCATTTCTTCCACGTTGTCCAATTTATTGGCATATAATTGCTGATAGTAGTCTCTTATGATTCTTTGTATTTCTGTGTTGTCTGTTGTGATCTCTCCATTTTCATTTCTGATTTTATTGATTTGATTTTTCTCCCTTTGTTTCTTGATGAGTCTGGCTAATGGTTTGTCAATTTTATTTATCTTTTCAAAAAACCAGCTTTTGGCTTTGTTGATTTTTGCTATGGTCTCTTTTGTTTCTTTTGCATTTATTTCTGCCCTAATTTTTAAGATTTCTTTCCTTCTACTAACTCTGGGGTTCTCCATTTCTTCCTTTTCTAGTTGCTTTAGGTGTAGAGTTAGGTTATTTATTTGACTTTTTTCTTGTTTCCTGAGGTATGCCTGTATTGCTATGAACTTTCCTCTTAGCACTGCTTTTATAGTGTCCCACAGGTTTTGGGTTGTTGTGTTTTCATTTTCATTCATTTCTATGCACATTTTGATTTCTTTTTTGATTTCTTCTGTGATTTGTTGGTTATTCAGAAGCGTATTGTTCAGCCTCCAAATGTTGGAATTTTTAATAGTTTTTCTCCTGTAATTGAGATCTAATCTTAATGCATTATGGTCAGAAAAGATGCTTGGAATGATTTCGATTTTTTTGAATTTATCAAGGTTAGATTTATGTCCCAGGATGTGATCTATCCTGGAGAAGGTTCCGTGAGCACTTGAGAAAAAGGTGAAATTCATTGTTTTGGGGTGAAATGTCCTATAGATATCAATTAGGTCTAACTGGTCTATTGTATCATTTAAAGTTTGCGTTTCTTTGTTAATTTTCTGGTTAGTTGATCTGTCCATAGGTGTGAGTGGGGTATTAAAGTCTCCCACTATTATTGTGTTATTGTCAATTTCCCCTTTCATACTTGTTAGCATTTGTCTTACATATTGCGGTGCTCCTATGTTGGGTGCATATATATTTATAATTGTTATATCTTCTTCTTGGATTGATCCTTTGATCATTATGTAGTGGCCTTCTTTGTCTCTTTTCACAGCCTTTGCTTTAAAGTCTATTTTATCAGCTATGAGTATTGCCACTCCTGCTTTCTTTTGGTCTCTATTTGCATGATATATCTTTTTCCAGCCTTTCACTTTCAGTCTGTTTATGTCCCTTGTTTTGAGGTGGGTTTCTTGTAGACAGCATATACAAGGGTCTTGTTTTTGTATCCATTCAGCCAGTCTTTGTCTTTTGGTTGGGGCATTCAACCCATTTACGTTTAAGGTAATTATTGAGAAGTATGATCCCGTTGCCATTTACTTTATTGTTTTGGGTTCGGGTTTATACACCCTTTTTGTTTCCTGTCTAGAGAATATCCTTTAGCATTTGTTGGAGAGCTGGTTTGGTGGTGCTGAATTCTCTCAGCTTTTGCTTGTCTGTAAAGCTTCTGATTTCTCCTTCGTATTTGAAAGAGATCCTTGCTGGGTACAGTAATCTGGGCTGTAGGTTTTTTTCGTTCAACACTTTAAGTATGTCTTGCCATTCCCTCCTGGCCTGAAGAGTTTCTATTGAAAGATCAGCTGTTATCCTTATGGGAATCCCCTTGTGTGTTATTTGTTGTTTTCCCCTTGCTGCTTTTAATAGTTGTTCTTTGTGTTTGATCTTTGTTAATTTGATTAATATGTGTCTTGGCGTGTTTCGCCTTGGGTTTATCCTATTTGGAACTCTCTGGGTTTCTTGGACTTGGTTGGCTATTTCCTTCCCCATTTTAGGGAAGTTTTCAACTATTATCTCCTCAAGGATTTTCTCATGGTCTTTCTTTTTGTCTTCTTCTTCTGGGACTCCTATAATTCGAATGTTGGAGCGTTTCATATTGTCCTGGAGGTCTCTGAGATTGTCCTCATTTCTTTTAATTCGTTTTTCTCTATTCCTCTCTGATTCATTTATTTCTACCATTCTATCTTCTATTTCACTAATCCTATCTTCTGCCTCCGTTATTCTACTATTTGTTGCCTCCAGAGTGTTCCTGATCTCATTTATTGCATTATTTATTGTACAATGACTCTTTTTTATTTCTTCTAAGTCCTTGTTAAACCTTTCTTGCATCTTCTCAATCCTTGTCTCCAGGCTATTTATCTGTGATTCCATTTTTATTTCAAGATTTTGGATCATTTTCACTATCAATATTCGGAATTCTTTCTCAGGTAGATTCCCTATCTCTTCCTCTTTTGTTTGGTTTGGTGGACATTTCTCCTGTTCCTTTACCTGCTGAGTATTCCTCTGTCTCTTCATCTTGGTTATATTGCTGTGTTTGGGGTGGCCTTTCTATATTTTGGGAATTTGTGGAGTTCTCTTTATTATGGAGTTTCCTCACTGTGGGTAGGGTTGTATCTGTGGCTTGTCAAGGTTTCTTGGTGAGGGAGGCTTGTGCTGGAGTTCTGGTGGGTGGAGCTGGATTTCTTCTCTCTGGAGTGCAATGGAGTGACCAGTAATAGGTTATGAGACGTCAGTGGTTTTGGAGTAACTTTGAGCTTCCTGTATATTGAAGCTCAGGGATGTGTTCTTCTGTTGCTGGAGAATTTGCGTGGTATGTCTTCCTCTGGAACTTGTTGGCCCTTGGGTGGTGCTTGGTTTCAGTATATATATGGAGGTGTTTGATTAGCTCCTATTTATTAATGTTCCGTGGATTCAGGAGTTCTCTGATATTCTCAGGGTTTGGACTTAAGCCTCCTGCTTCTGGTTTTCAGTTTTATTTTTACAGTAGCCTCAAGACGTCTCCATCCTTTCTCTGGTGTTGTGGGCTGTGTGGGGTCAGTTCCAAGGTGCTTCCTTTTTTTTTTTTTTTTCTTTAACTTCTGTTTGCTGGTCTCTTCAGTGTGTGATTTCTGCTGCAGACAGATCTGGGCCTTTTTGGCAGAAGCGCGGTAACCGAGGGATCCAAGCTCAGTCAATAAATTCTCGGTTCCTCTCATGCACTCTTCCCTGGTTTCAGCGGCTAGGAGCAAGTCATCTACGTATTGAAGTAGGGTTACCTGCTGGAGAATTGTAGTCCCAGTTAGGTCTCGTCAGTGGGAAACCAGCGTCTATCTCATTAGGAAGCGCTGTGGGGCGTCCGTCATCTCCCGGCACGTTTTTGCGGGCCTCCAATAGTACCCGTTGTCTTTCTTCTGTGGTGAGCAAGGTCTGCAACAATTGCTCCGAATCCAGTAGTCCAGGAGATCTGGGAGAAGCGAGGGATCCCGGACGAGCCCCCAAATGTTAGGCCCCGAACGGCCTAATCTGGCATCACTTTAAAAAGGAAAAGATTATTGTTTCCCACTTAGCTTTGTCTCCATGGCAAATTCCAATTCTTTGAGAATAATAAAAGACATAAAGCATATAATTTTCATCCCTTTCATTCTATAATTTTCTTGATTCAAAACAGAAACCCAGTAGGATGAGTACACTGATATTTCTATACATTTTGATTAAATAAAAATATAAAACTTTGACTCCGTCAAGCAGATCTTCTCTACAGTCATCAAAACCTACCTGCAGATTAAAGAAAATGTTATCAAATCCAATAGCTTGATCTCTCATCAACGCAGAGAAGGAAATATCATCATTCATTTACTGATTGATCTCTCACCAAACATTCATTATGCTAGACACTGGCAATACAGTGACTAAGATCCACTTCCTGCCCTCAAGATTTTCAGAGTCAGCAGGAGAAACAGAACCCAAATTACAACATGGCAAGAATCTTATCTATTTTCAGCTATGACAATTCTAAGGACAGCATTTTTATTAGATTAATATTAAAGGCTGAGAGGCTTGCCTTGGCTCTTAACTTCAAACACTTAACTATTGAAGATTTCCTTCAGTTTGCTCATCATTTCCAATAAATTTAGCTAAGACCCTTTCCTCAAACAATCCTTACCCTTGGTCCACAAAACTCAAGAATTGGTAACAAAAAAAAAAGTGAAAGGAAATAAAACAACAACATGAAAAGGATTTGTAAAAATCCTGCCACTGGGAAGTTGTTGATGAGGGCAGAGGACTGGTAATTCACCACCACACAGAATCAAGGTTTTTAAACAGTTTAGACATTAAACTTCACAAAGGAACTTTCAGAATGCCATCTGCTAATCCCCTAAAGCTTATAATCCTGAGTTATTTTATTTTCCCATGAAAATAAGTTCTCCATCATGGTTACAATCCAAGGTTAACTCACCAAGACCTATTTCTTTGATTCCTTCAATAAACATTAAAAATGCCTACGAAGCACTGTGCCAAGAGTTGGGGATGTGACGTCAAATATGATCCAGTCTCTGCCCCAAAGAGCTTAGAGTATAGAGAAGGAAATTAATGTTTGCAGAATAATGCTGATTTCTAGAATATTCACAAGGAATTTTGAAGAGCCAAGAAAGGGGCTGAAGAGGGAGAGCCCCCGGCACATTGCCCTGACAGAGGACATGTCTGAAGTGAATTTGAAGGTTGAGAAGGAATCAGCTGCACTAGAAAGGGGACAGTAGGTGAAGACACAAAACACACCTGAATGATGGCTGATGGCTGCTTTGAGAATCTGCAAGCCGAATCATCTATTACAGGGTTTCTCAGTTTTCACATGTCACAGAACCACATGCTTCTGATCAGTGTATTAAGGATCTGGACTCACAGCTGATATGAAAGGTGAGCTTCATAAAGACATATGTTGCTAGTGAGATCCCAGTAAGTTGCAGACTGCAGAAAACTGAGATGCTTAAATTATTCTGGTTGATGGGCTTACTCTCCACTGGTTATGCACAGTAGACTGAAAGGACAGGTGCAGGTGCAAACTGAGAGGTAAACAGACCTCTAAATAAGAGCCAGGGAGCACTGGCCCAGGAAGCGCAGGCTGCAGACTGAATTATTAGTCCCTGTTCTGATCCACAGCCAAAGGCGGGACTGGTTTCTAAGTGAAGATATCTTACTATGAGTGCTGTGACTTTAAGGTTAAAAATAGACTCATAAGTCCCTCAACTCTCTTTCTCTATCACTGGTGAAAAAATGAAATGGCTCCGTTGGGTGGTAATTGATGTGTCTGACACTAAAATTTCATTCTGTATACTGCCATCCTTTGAAAGGCACAGTAAGGAAAGAAGGGCATCTTGACATGCAAAATGGCGCATTTTTGAAATGAAGCCATTGAGATATTTGTGAAAGAGCATTTTCTACTGGGACAGAAACGCAGTTCTATTTCAAAGTCCGCCACACATCCCAAACTTGACTTTGAGCAAACATTTCAGAGTAAACACATATACGATGGTGAAAAGAGGAAATTTTTCTGTTTTTCAGAAATACCCAGGAAAGGTAGAGTGAGGGATACATTTTTTATTTTCTTTTTCTTATACAAACTATTGAAAAATATAAAAAGCTAGAAGTCAGAGTTCCTAGCACATAAGTGTGCAATTTATTGATTTCAGGGACATAAAGAGACACATAAGCACAGATTATATAAATATATATAATCAGTCTAATACCGTTAATTTTACTTCAATTTGATTTTCTTCTTCCCAACAAATTATTGACTAAATTAAAAAGCAGCTATATAATCCACATAACACATCTTACATTCACTTAAAAAATATTTACTAGTATCTACTTCATATCAGACACCATCCTCCATGCAAGCAGAGCAATGAATAAGATACACTAGGTCCTTGTTGTAATGCAGCTTAATTCTACAGAGAGATGTACGGTACCAAGAAGTAAAGAAACAAGATCATTCCAGATGATGTTAACAATTTGATAATAATAAAACAGTGATGTAACAGGAATGTGAAAGGGAAGAATTATGATGAAAGGACCAGGGAAGGCCTCTTTGTGGAGGTTCTCTTCAACTGAATACTAAATGATGAAAAGCAGTTGGTCATACAAATTGAAAAGGTGGCGGGTAGGCGGTGGGGGGGTGCTTCCCTAGAGGCTCAGTGGTAAAGAATTCCCCTGCCAATGCAGGAGATGCAAGTTGGTCCCTGATCTGGGAAGATTCCACAGGCCGTAGAGCAACTAAGCCCGTGCTAGCGAGCCTGTACTCTAGAGCCGGGAGCCGCAGCTACGGAAGCCCCTGCGCCCTCGAGCCCGTCTCTGCACCCAGAAAAGCCAGCACAATGAGAAGCCAGTGCGCCGCAACTAGGGTGCAGTCCCTGCTCACTGCAACCAGAGAGGAGCCCATACAGCAGCGCAGACCCAGTACAGCCCCAAATAAATAAGCAAACAAAATTTTATTTAAAAAAATTAAGTGGTGGGGAAAGAACATGTGTGTGCACATGCTAAACACGTATGTGTGCATGCTAAGTCGCTTCAGTCATGTCCAACTCTGCGACCCTATGGACTGTAGTCTGCCAGGCTCCTCTGTCCAGGGGATTCTCCAGACAAGAATACTGGAGTGGGTTGCCATGCCCTCCTCCAAGGGATCTTTCTGACCTAGGGATCGAACCCATGTCTCTTCTCTCTCCTGCAATGGCAGGTTAGGTTCTTTACCACTAGCGCCATTCAATTCAATACAAGTATAAACAGCCAGAATTAAATCCAGCTGCTTACAATAGAATACCAAATAAAATGATTTACCCAAAGGAAGTTCTTTTTCTCCAAAGGGAGACCCAAGCTCCCTCTAATGTTTCCTTTGATACCCCTGATGTATATCTTTTCTCCTTATGCTCACCCAGAGGGTCATTCTATCACTCTCCAGGAAACCAGCATCTGGGGGGTGGAGGGGAGAAAGAATGGAGAAGGGTGAAGGGTAAAAGGCCCAGCCAGTCCAGCCAGTCCCTTCATATCAGAAAATAATAGCCTCCTGAAAGCTCTGCCCATAAACCTTAATTTACATTTGCTCTGAACACTGTTCCATAGCTACTGCAAAGCAGCTTGGAAAGCTGCATGCTTTTAACTTGCCTGGACCTTTTGTAGCCCCTTTGCCTCCTTGGAGCAGTTCTCCTGGGATTACATCAGATGCTGTCTCCTGGGCTTGAAGTCCTAAAAATTCCCACTGAATAAAACATAATTCTCAACTCTTAGGCTGTGAATATTTTTTAAGTGGATAACAGTCATAACCCTGTCCTCTTCCACTGCCTTCATCTCTCTGCTTTAACAAGGACTCAGAATATTGAACTGACAGAACTCGTTCTTCCAAATCCATTCTGGTCATTACCACTGTCCTATTCATTCACATTTATCAGAAGTACTTCTTTATTTGTTCTAATATTTTCATTTACCTGGTACTCTAGATAGGTTTCCATGTGATTCTTTACCTATCTAATATGTATGGGAAGAAAAAAAAATTCTTTAAAAATCGAAACTGACTGTATCTCTTTCTGATATTGAAGTTTGGGGGAGTGAAACTCATATTAGTGGGAATATAATCTCTACACAGCTCCTTTTCACTCTGAGATACCTGGGGAGGCAAGAAGAAAAGAGCAAAATTTCAAAGCTCCTGCCAGTGCTTCAGTGCAGTGAAACATTAATGAGCTTCTGGATTTGCAAAGGTGGGCCCAGAGCCTAAGGATGTCTGAGAGCTAAATTGCTCTGCATAATGAAGTAAAGGTAATTGAGTTTCCTGAGGAATTGGAGAATAAAGAGGTCTGGGAAAATGAAGGGAGCAGGGAGCTGGGAGGGTGGCAGCTGTCCAGCCTCACATTAGAGCTTGCAGCATTCCAGCATGACCCGAGAGGCAGGCAGCAGTGATTCTGTGGGCAGGCACTGGGCAAATGCTCAGAGATCATCTCACACCCAGGACAAGCCATTATTTTTAAATCTGGAGAGCTTAAAAGGAGGCAGTGAGTCTCAAAGAAGGGTAGGAGGCTGGAGCTTCTCTGGAGTCTCCAGGGCAGAGACACACCAAAGGGATTGCTTATACCTCTCGCCCTGAAGGCTACTGCCCCGCATGCTGAGACAGACAGTAACGTCAGACAAGCCCTGAGTTCCAGCAATTGCTTTAGATGAACCTCATTCCCTCCCCTCATTCTCAGCATCCCCTCCCCACCACCACCACCCAGCACCTCCAAGCAGAGTCCTCTGCAAATGCAAATGCAGCTGGTAGGGGCACCTGGTGTGGCTGAACCCTGATTACCAAGTGTGACACTGTTTTCTCTGTGATAGTTAAAAAAAAAAAAGTTTCCTCCAGAGACCTCTCTTCCTCTCTGGGGCCCAGTGACTTTCTGTAACATTACTGTGTATTACAGTGGTTCCGAGCACCTCAACTATGCCCTACCCTCTGGCCTCCACTTACGCTGCACCTCACCTGCGTGCCCCCCAGTACCAGTTAAGACAGAGCCCCTTCTGTCTCCTCTACATACCAGGTTACATCCCTCCTCCCCACACACAAGCTGTTCCCTCTTTTCCATGCTGCACCCGCTTTCATAAAACTGTATCTCCTATGGGGACTCCAAAAAAACAATTCAGGCCTCATTGCCTCCTGCAAGCCTCCCCTAGCCTCCACATCTGATTTGAGGGGCCTCCCTCATGCCCCCCTTCATTCTGAAGATGCTCTACCCCAGCATACCACACTCTACTGAAGTCCTTGATTTACTTCTGCTGCTGCTGCTGCTAAGTCACTTCAGTCGTGTCCGACTCTGTGTGACCCCATAGACGGCCTCCTCAACAGCTGTATCTGTTAGGGGAACACACTGACTGAAGCCGCCCACCCTGGCCAGGCCCTTTAGCAACCATTCGCATGAGTTGTTTTATGACAGGAGATCCTGGTAAGGAATATGGAACTAATAAGCCACCGCCAACCGGAAGAGTTCAGGAAAGGTCAAAAGGAGACACCGCGTGTCCGTCCACTTCCCAGAATCCCTCTCGCTAGCATCCATCTTGGCTGAGCGATGCATGGGCCACCAGGAAAGACTCCGAATTAGAATGATTGGCCAAAGACCACCCGGAAACTAATCCCATCACCATAAAACCCGAGACTGCGAGCCACGCAGCAGAGCAGTTCTCCTGGGTTCCCTTACCCTACTGCTCTCCACCCGGGTGCCCTTTCCCAAAAAAATCTCTTCTTTGTCAGCACATGTGTATCCTCGGACAATTTTTTTCCGAGTGTTAGACAAGAGCCCGCTCCTGGGGCCCTAAAGGGGGGGCCTCCCCCTTCCTACAACATATCCAGAGCCTAGCACTGTGCCCACAACACAGTAACTGTTTAATAACTTTTCGATGATAAATATATGACCTAAAAGTTTTTATTCCAAAGCCTAAAAAGATAATCAGATACAGATCTGCCCAAGAAGAGCATATTTCAAATAACTGTCAGGNACACAGTAACTGTTTAATAACTTTTCGATGATAAATATATGACCTAAAAGTTTTTATTCCAAAGCCTAAAAAGATAATCAGATACAGATCTGCCCAAGAAGAGCATATTTCAAATAACTGTCAGGCAGGAATATGTCTTTCCAAGTCCTGATTTTTCCTTCAACATACAGCTATGACCCTTCTGGCCTCTATGCAGACCCTCATATTGCCCTTCCCTAGTTAAACTAATAGCAGCCTTCAAACCAAAATTATGAATGCTAATTATTTCAGTCAACAAGTATGTGTATCACACACTTCACACGGGAAGCGTGGTGCTTGCTAAGCCCTGGGAATACATTAGCAAACAAAACCGGCATTAATCCCACCCCCATGGAATTAAACCAAAGAATAAACAGCTACAATATTACAATTGTGATAAATGCTTTATGATGAAAATGACAAGGTATAATGAAGAGTGTAGTAGTTTAATAGGGGAAACCTAAACCAGTCAGTCCTAAAGGAAATCAACCCTGATTATTCACTGAAAGGACTGATGCTTAAGTTCCCATACTTTGGCCACCTCATGCGAAAAGCCGACTCACTGGAAAAGACCTTGATGCTGGGAAAGACTGCAGGCAGGAGGAGAAGGAGGCAACAGAGGATGGGATGGTTTGATGGCATCGTCGACTCAACTGACATGAGTTTGAGCAAATTCCAGGAGAGCGTGAAGGACAAGAAAGCCTGGCGTGCTGCAGTCCATGGAATCACAAAGAGTTGGACACGACTTAGCAACTGAAGAATAACAACAGCCTAGGCTGGGTTAGAGATGGGAGGTTTGCCAGGAGGAGTGCATGTGGATTCGGGTCGGCTTCCTTTGGAAGGAAGAGTTTGCCAGCAGCAATGTATGCGTGTGCGTATGCGTGTGCAAATGCGTGTGCATGTGTGTCTGTGAAAAGACGGTTATTACAGAGGAAAAAGCCTGTGCGCCTCCTGAGGGAGCGTAGCGAGCTTTGGGAATGGAAGAGAGGACAGTGCGGTAGGACCCTGAGCTCCCTGTGCAAGGGAGTGAGGTTGAATCAAGCTGCAGCGTGTCTGCTGGCTAAGCTAAATTAGTTTTGCCTTGGTAAATCTGTCAGAGAAAGGCTATCTGTACAGGATACATCTGTAGGAGCAATCTTTCCAAAGTGAGAAGAAGAAGGGAAATGAAGCCGCTCAGTCGTGTCCAACTCTTTGCGACCCGTGGACTAGCCCACCGATTTCCTCCGTCCATGGGATTCTCCAGGCAAGAATACTGGAGTGGGTTGCCATTTCCTTCTCCAGGGAATCTTCCCGACCCAGGGATCGAACCCAGGTCTCCCACATTGCAGGCAGACGCTTTAACCTCTGCACCACCAGGGAAGCATCTTTCCAAAGTGAAAAAGAAGCATAATAGTGAATTCACGCACACAGAAATGACCACCAACTGAAGAGGCAGCATCTCCAAACTGCCTAAGTGGAGGGACAGTCTCAACCTCAATTATTCCAAGAGAACCCACCAGAACTAGGTTAAGCTAAAGAGACTCTACATTTGAGGGTGGCGGTGCTTCTGGGAAAAGGAGTCTGTCAGATCCTGGGCACAAGTGACGGCTACAAGTCACCTCAGAGAGAGCGTGGACTAACACCGTAAATACAGAAGTATTTCTGAAGACTGTAGCCAACTGATTTGAACACTGCAGCCACACCAGGCACGTGAATTCTTTTTCAATTAACAGCATAGTATGAATGCTGTTGGATCATTTAAATTTCTTATCTCCTATTTAGAAGGATCTGGAATTTTGTGTTACCTCTGAATCCAAAAGTTATACAATGCTGAGGAATCCATGGTTTTCAGGCATCATCACAAAACAACGAGCACTTCCTAACAGGTGGTGGCAGCAAAAATCTTGAATCTTGAGGTCAGATTTCTTAGTTATGATGCCTACCCCGGAATCACCTCAAACTCTCAAGCACAGTAACACGTTAGGGTTATTCCAGAGGTAGAGATTACTAGTATGTAAGGATTCCCATAAAAGGATATGCATTATACCATATACTACATAATGAACAACTTCCAACTTCCTATTTAAGTGTTATAATTACAACTCATGTTGAAGATCTTATGTTAGTAGTATTTGCTTTATGCAAGGAAAAATTATTTTCAGTTGAAATGGTAGGGTGCCAGCAGCTTACTTAATATATATCCTAAGTGGCTTAGGGGCTAAGTACATAATCCTTTCAGCTGGATGCCTCAATTACATTTATCTTATTGTAGCGACCTATTGCACAGTTAATCACCTTCAACTGTATTGTTAACCTGATGCTTTAAATATTCATATTCTCAGAACACATCAATTATTTTTCTGCCATTATTTCACTTGAAAAGATCCTTGGCACATTAATGGCTGGTGAGATAATAGATGCCATGCTCCTAATATTATAAATTATTGTGACTTCTATACTCAATGACCAGTTGTAACTTGGAAAATCAAAACCACAACTATATATGACTATAAAATGACAATGAAAATAGGAGTTCATTCTATACTTAGGGGCTGTTCGACATTTTCCAGCTTGCCCTGATTTTATAAAAAGAAATGACCTTGAAAACAGTTAAACCTACCAAGTGGTAAGGCTGCAGTTCACTGAAATAGACAACATGCTCATGTCTTCATAATGCTGTTAAGCATTCATGAAAGTGAAAACAATTTTATTGCTCTTTAACCAATTTATACTTGTATTTCACAGGTTTATGCATATTCACCAAGCAAAGGCCATTCTAATCTTTGTTTACCTATAGCCCTCTAAACTTGGAAATAAAGGCAATCAGGTCTCAGCCTGCTAGACTAGGGAAAAAGATCAGATTTTCCAAGAGGCATAAGGATCTAGTTGATGTTCTGTCAGCCTGTGTTTAATTCGAGTGCTCTCAGTAAATACACCAATTCAGATTAGTTTCCCTTGCTCAGTGTTTATTAACATAGACGCTCTTTAAAAGGGAACTTATGTTGACAAATAAATTTAGCTGCTGTCACTTTATAAAAGCAACAAGTACAATAACAACCGAAACAAAGAAGGCAGTGAGATGGAAAGCAATACCTTTGAAGCCCGGAGGTTACCAGGCCCACTATGTTCACCCACTGCTGTGCTGGGACATTGCCTTCAGCTACACCTCAGGACCTCAGGGTAAAGGGAGCTGAGAGAAGGTTCTACAAAAGTCAGAATCTCCATGAATTGAAGGCCAAAGATTCAGAGATCTAAAGAAAGGAGCCTCTAAATAAAAGAATACTCAAGACAGAAGGTATGTTTCCGTGTTTAGCTCAAGTGGCCTCCTCTTTCACTCTCACCCTGGCCGAGTCAATTCAGAGCCCGGAGTTTAAAGGTACACCTAGTGTTGAGCTGTTTTTTCCCAGGAGGTTCCTAGGAAAGGGACTTGAAGGAGAATGGTATAAAAATAAGGCTTCTTACGAGATGAGGGCCTGCTTTAGACATTCTGTAAACCGCTGGGGAACAGGGTCCCTGGAGAAAGAGAACCAGGCATGATTTTTTTGACAGAAGAGAAGCCATTTTGGCCAAAGCCATTTCACGGTCTAGGCTGGTCACAGTGCTTGCCCTTGAATGGATCTAAGTAGTTAATGATCTTAAAGGATGTGGGGGACTATGGGAACAAAATAAAAGCAGTCGAGAAACGATAGTAGTCTTAGTTCTTCCTCAAAAGATATACAGAACAATCTGATACACATTTTTGAGTCATTTGCAGGAACCAAGGCTCCCACCCAGGTAGAGGACTTAAGCACATGCTGAGACCCCAGCCTGGTTAGAACCTGACCCTTGAGACTCCAATCAGCTAAAGCTTGGACTCAGCAAACTTTGCCCCGATTCTATATTAAACTGTCTTCTGCTCAAGCCCCCTCATGACTAGGCATGTACCCTTCACTTAAAGCTTCCTCAGTTTTGCTGTTCAGAGAGACACTGCTTTGGGAAAAGTTCTCCAGTGTTCTCCTTATTTGCTGCAAGTAATAAATCCTTCCTTCTCCTGATGTGTGGCTTGGTTGTGTCTTTTGGCTCAAGGACCCACCAAGAAACAAAAACAGTTTTCAGGTAGCAGGAGAGATGGAGGGAGGAAGAAAGATTTCTTAGAAAACATTCTTTCTACTTAATACAGGGACGAGTGGCACTGCTGGGACTATGATTTTAAAAAGCTTAATAACTGCGGCTCTCAGTGATGTCCGTGAGAAACACACGTGAAGGTGAAAAAAGTAACTGTCGTGGCCAGGTCCAGAGAGGAGCTGTTTCCAGCACTAGGATCTTCCTGGACACCCACTCATTCACTTGCTCATACTGAATGAGTATCTATCATGTGCCAGGCACGCTGTCCTTGCACTGAGCAAGACTGACAACGTCAGTTGTCACTATAGTTTACACTATTGTAAGTGGTGACTAATAGAAACAGTAATAACCAATATCTTTGGGAGAGTAATCAGTGCTATTAGGAAAATATCCATCCATTAGTCTATTCATTCCCTCACAAAAGACTGAATGCATGTTTTGCTAGCAGCTGGAAACACACAATGGGAATTAAAACACAGGTGAAATGTGGGGATCAGTCACATATATATGGTAATGAACCTATAGGAATTAATGAGGTCACCCAGATAGTGTGTAGAGGACAAAGGAAAAAAGGGGGAAATAAGCCACAAACATAGAAAAAGTATTTAAACTTAAACTAGGAAAGTGTTTCAAGAAGGAACCATCCAGAGTACACACATTTTTTATGTCATGGATGAAACGGAGCAGGACCCTTCAGGGCTCCTGGGCACAGAAACACTTCCGTGTCCCTCATTCCCTCATCCCTTATTTGGCGGGAATAGGCTCCGCCTCCAAGAACTTCCCTAAGTTCCACAGGGCAGGTTCAAACAGATGCCAGTCACGGAAGGAAGGGGATACAGAGACAAGGCAAGAGCAGCCAAGACCCAACAGTGCAGCCTTGGGGCAGGGTCCTGGCTCCACCTCAAGGGACACGCATAACAATGTCTTTGAGCTCTTCTTAGAACTTGGGCTTCCCTGGTGGCTCAGAGGTTAAAGCGTCTGCCTGCAATGCTGGAGACCCGGGTTTGATCCCTGGGTCGGGAAGATCCCCTGGAGAAGGAAATGGCAATCCACTCCAGTACTCTTGTCTGGAGAATCCCATGGACTGAGGAGCCTAGTAGGTTACAGTCCACAGGGTCGCAAAGAGTCGGACACGACTGAGCGACTTCACCTTCACCTTCACCTTCACCTTCGAACTAAAACCCCCAACAAATGGAAGATGTTAACTACTTGATGTTAACCACACAAGCTCACCAGGAGAACACTGGAGCCCAGATTAAAGGAGTGCAGGCCCTGCAAACGCCCTGATCCTTATCAGCAACCCCACACTGAAACCATTGCTATGAAACTCCTCACCAAATCCTCCCCAAGTTGGGACACATCGTTTTGAAGGGCATGAGCTCGTCGTGTACCCCTTTGCCTGGCAAAGACAACAAAGCTATTCCTTTCTACTTCACCCAAAACTCTGTCTCTGAGATTTCATTTGGCACTGGTACACAGAGGCCAAGTTTTCAGCACCATGGAGTCAATACCAAGAGGATCCGGGACTCACTTGGTTTAGCAACAGGGTGACATCAACTAGAGCAGTTTCAACTGAGTTATAGGCCTGAACCTAGGACTGCACTGGGCGGGTGAGCCCATGAGATGTGCGCAAGTGCAGCCCAAGAATGCAGACAATTTCCGTTTTGATTGTGAAAGAAACTGGTTCCAGGATAAGTAGAGAAACAGTTGGGACAGAGGAGTTTTTCATTTTTTTTTTTCCCTTTCTTTCTCCCTTTCTCTCTTCCTCCCTTCCTAAAATAGGAAAGATTTAACCATACTTAAAGGCTGAAAAGAGAGACTAATGAAGAATAACTTGGTGGATTGAGGTCCCTGAAAGAATAAAACAGAGTGGGATCCAGAAAGTAGGAGGAGACTCCTTTCCCCTGGGAATTGAGGGACAGGAGGACGCAAGATGCTGAGGAGAGCAACCCTGGGGTAAGGAGCAGAAGTGAAGGATTAAAGGTTGAAAGACTTCTACCCGAATGGCCTCAGGCCAGGAAAATTCTCAGGCAAGATTTACTGTGAAAGGAAGAAGCCCCCAGGGACTGGAATGTGTATTTTAGGTTAGGTTAATTGACTACTGGTAAAAGTGAATGGGAGGTTTGAGAGGGGAGAAGGTGGGTTATAGTTTAATAAATTTACTTAATAGAGGGACATATAAAATTTGTCCAACTAGGCAGAAATACCTGGGGAACACAATGGTTCAAATATCTGCAAATAAACATTTTCATGTATCGCTCCATGTCTGGGGTAAAAAACCTTGAAATGTAGATAGAGCTGAAGCAACAAGCTCAGTAACACAAGAGGGTTATACAAGAGCAAATATATCTGTACACATACATCTAAACTGAAGAGGTGACGAATTCAGAGAAATAAGGTACATGCTGTGCGAGGCATAGTTCAGTTACCTAACCTCAGGCAAACTGCTTCCCCTTGCCCTGTCCCAAATTTCCCTTCTATTTTTTTTTTTTTTAAAGGAAAATACTATCTATTTTCTTTCAGCTCCTCAGGGATACTGTGGAGATGAATGCACTGTATACTTAAAACTCCTAGCCAACTTAGAAAAGAACTTGAGAACATCAAAAGCCCACACTAAACTGGAACAATCTCTGGGCACTGGCTACACTGGGCCACACAATAGGAGGTTCCCTTTACATTTAGGAAGAAAAAGGTACCAATGAGTACAGGGCTCTTTTCAGGAACATTCCCCTCACCTGAATCATTTGTTCCACTGTGCATGACTGAAACTTAACCTAACGAGAAGAAAGATAGCATCACGCTGTCTGAACACGCTTGAAGGCCTGCGACTCTCGTCTTTCTACTTGCTGTGGGAAAAGGCATGTTAGTTCTTTGCTTATCCAAAATGTTAAGCCCTTTATTTACCGAGTGTCAGCTCAGTCAACACAGAGGGGCAGCCTCTGATAATTCTTCAAGATGGCAGGATCCTAGAACCTGGGAACCGTGTCAATCACTGTGCCCTGCACACATGTCAAGGACTCAGCCTGATCTTGCTGGATAGTGCCTGCCTGCCTTGCTCTGCAGTAGAACATGCAAGCATGTGCTCCTTAAATGCAGCAAAAACTGCAGGCCAGGTGATGCGGGATAGCTTGCTCATTTTCATTTAATTTTTTATGGAGGTGAAATTCATATAACAAAAATTAAAAATTTTAAATGAACATCTCAGTTGCATTCGGGGCACTGAAGTTGTTGTAGAAGTACCACCTCCACCTAGTTCCAAAACATTTAATTGCTCCAGGATGACACCCTGTACCCATTAAGCAGTTGCTCCTGACTCCCTCTTCCCACAACTCCTGGAAACCACCAATCTGAGCTCTATCTCTGTAGGTTTATCTCTTTTGGAAATTTCATATAAATGGATTCATACAATACGTGGGCTTTTGGGTCTGGCTTCCTTTACTTAGCGTAACGTTTTTGCAATTCATCCATGCTATGGCATGCATTAACATTTCTTCCTTTTCATGGCTGAAAAATATTCCACTGTATGGATATAACACAACTGGCTTATTCAGTCATCCATTAATGAACATCTGGGATGTGTCTACCTTTTAGAATAGTGCTGCTACAAACATATGTGTACATATATTTGTTAAGTATTGTTTTCCAGTCCTTTTGCAGATATACTTAGGAGTAGAATCACTTAGTCACATGATAATTCTATGTTTACTTTTTAAGGAACTGTTTTCCACAGTGGCTGTACCACTTTGCAGTCTTATCAGGAACTGTACAAAGATTCAAACTTCTCCATATCCTCACCAACACTTCTTATTTCCCTCTGTTTTGATTATAGCCATCCTAGTAAATGTTAAGTGGTATCTCACCGTGCCATTTCCCTGATGACCAACGATCTTGAGCATCTTTTCCTGTATTGACTGACAAGCTGTGTAACTTCCCTGGAGAAACGTCTATCCAAGCCCTTGGCCCATTTTTAAACTGGATTGTTTGTCTTTTAGTCATTTTTAAGCAAGATACTCCGATACTCGTCTCTAAACATACTGCTTCAAGCAGATGAGATGCAAAACAAGATGTTAAAGTACAGGGTTAAGAGGTTATGTTCTGAAATCAGACTGCTTGGGTTCACTCTGTAACTCACTATCTTTATGACCTTGACAGAGCTATGTCTCTGAACCAGAGATTCTCATTGTAAGATGAAGACATTAATACTAAACTTCACGGATGTGTAATGAGCAATAAATAATTTAATCAATGTAGTATACTCAATTGTGTCCAAAACAAAGTAAGAACCATAAACTTGTCAATAATCAATAACATTTGTGGGGACAGCATCTCCATGTAATTACATATGTAGTCCCATAGAGATGGGAGAAATGTATGAACCTTTGCCAGATTCAGCCATGCAAGGGAAAAAGGAACTCCAGCAAGGAAGTATGTTAAGTATAAATGTTAAGTATAAAATGGTCTCAAAATAATGAAAAGCATTTGATAAAATATTGTTATTTATACCTTTTAACAACATAGGAAAAGCATTCTTATACTGTAGAACAGAAGGCAGAACCCACATCTGGGAAGAAAGTTTGATGATACAAACAAATGCACTGTATACTTAAAACTCCTAGCCAACTTAGAAAAGAACTTGAGAACATCAAAAGCCCACACTAAACTGGAACAATCTCTGGGCACTGGCTACACTGGGCCACACAATAGGAGGTTCCCTTTACATTTAGGAAGAAAAAGGTACCAATGAGTACAGGGCTCTTTTCAGGAACATTCCCCTCACCTGAATCACTTGTTCTACTGTGCATGACTGAAACTTAACCTAACGAGAAGAAAGATAGCATCACGCTGTCTGAACACGCTTGAAGGCCTGCGACTCTCGTCTTTCTACTTGCTGTGGGAAAAGGCATGTTAGTTCTTTGCTTATCCAAAATGTTAAGCCCTTTATTTACCGAGTGTCAGCTCAGTCAACACAGAGGGGCAGCCTCTGATAATTCTTCAAGATGGCAGGATCCTAGAACCTGGGAACCGTGTCAATCACTGTGCCCTGCACACATGTCAAGGACTCAGCCTGATCTTGCTGGATAGTGCCTGCCTGCCTTGCTCTGCAGTAGAACATGCAAGCATGTGCTCCTTAAATGCAGCAAAAACTGCAGGCCAGGTGATGCGGGATAGCTTGCTCATTTTCATTTAATTTTTTATGGAGGTGAAATTCATATAACAAAAATTAAAAATTTTAAATGAACATCTCAGTTGCATTCGGGGCACTGAAGTTGTTGTAGAAGTACCACCTCCACCTAGTTCCAAAACATTTAATTGCTCCAGGATGACACCCTGTACCCATTAAGCAGTTGCTCCTGACTCCCTCTTCCCACAACTCCTGGAAACCACCAATCTGAGCTCTATCTCTGTAGGTTTATCTCTTTTGGAAATTTCATATAAATGGATTCATACAATACGTGGGCTTTTGGGTCTGGCTTCCTTTACTTAGCGTAACGTTTTTGCAATTCATCCATGCTATGGCATGCATTAACATTTCTTCCTTTTCATGGCTGAAAAATATTCCACTGTATGGATATAACACAACTGGCTTATTCAGTCATCCATTAATGAACATCTGGGATGTGTCTACCTTTTAGAATAGTGCTGCTACAAACATATGTGTACATATATTTGTTAAGTATTGTTTTCCAGTCCTTTTGCAGATATACTTAGGAGTAGAATCACTTAGTCACATGATAATTCTATGTTTACTTTTTAAGGAACTGTTTTCCACAGTGGCTGTACCACTTTGCAGTCTTATCAGGAACTGTACAAAGATTCAAACTTCTCCATATCCTCACCAACACTTCTTATTTCCCTCTGTTTTGATTATAGCCATCCTAGTAAATGTTAAGTGGTATCTCACCGTGCCATTTCCCTGATGACCAACGATCTTGAGCATCTTTTCCTGTATTGACTGACAAGCTGTGTAACTTCCCTGGAGAAACGTCTATCCAAGCCCTTGGCCCATTTTTAAACTGGATTGTTTGTCTTTTAGTCATTTTTAAGCAAGATACTCCGATACTCGTCTCTAAACATACTGCTTCAAGCAGATGAGATGCAAAACAAGATGTTAAAGTATAGGGTTAAGAGGTTATGTTCTGAAATCAGACTGCTTGGGTTCACTCTGTAACTCACTATCTTTATGACCTTGACAGAGCTATGTCTCTGAACCAGAGATTCTCATTGTAAGATGAAGACATTAATACTAAACTTCACGGATGTGTAATGAGCAATAAATAATTTAATCAATGTAGTATACTCAACTGTGTCCAAAACAAAGTAAGAACCATAAACTTGTCAATAATCAATAACATTTGTGGGGACAGCATCTCCATGTAATTACATATGTAGTCCCATAGAGATGGGAGAAATGTATGAACCTTTGCCAGATTCAGCCATGCAAGGGAAAAAGGAACTCCAGCAAGGAAGTATGTTAAGTATAAATGTTAAGTATAAAATGGTCTCAAAATAATGAAAAGCATTTGATAAAATATTGTTATTTATACCTTTTAACAACATAGGAAAAGCATTCTTATACTGTAGAACAGAAGGCAGAACCCACATCTGGGAAGAAAGTTTGATGATACAAACAATAAATGAGGACCAAACCTTCTGTCTCATCATACAGTCCTTAGAATGAGAAAAACAGAGAAAGCTTGCAGGCTACTGCATTTTATAACTGCCATTTCTTTAAAATGTCTATCCATCACTGTGAGTGAGACCAATAAATCATATTATTGAGAAGCATCAAGATTCTCTCCTTTCTGTACAAACAAAAACATTATCACAACTAGGAGAATCATGTCAAGCAGTGCACCCACACACATCCAAAAGTCACATGCATCTTTCTGCTAAGTATGTGCTGCTGCCTTTATGCTTTGCAGTCTTTCGGAACACACGTTCATTGTAACATGTGACACCAGTCCAACGTCAATGTGCAAAGGCCTCTGTGCTCCAAGTCTATTCCAGATGTGGTAACTAAAAGTTCTTCCAGGGTAGGGGTTCAATCTCTTACTATATTGTTGTTGTTCAATCGCTAAATCGTGTCTGACTTTTTGCGATCCCATGAAGTGCAGCATGCCAGGCTTCCCTGTTCTTCACTATCCCCCAGAGCTTGCTCAAACTCATGTCCATTGAATCAGTGATGCCATCCAACCATCTCAACCTCTGATGCCCCCTTCTCCTCCTGCCCTCAGTCTTTCTCAGCATCAGGGTCTTTTCCAATGTCTTCAGGGTCTTTGCTCTTACTATATACTCTGGTTCAACTAAATCTTATGTTTATAATATACAGTTTCATACCTGTAATTTTTCCTGTCATTTTACATTGGTTTAAAAAGGAATGAAGTCCTGACTTCACTTGAATTCCTTAGGGAGCTTGGGTTTTCTAAAGGCTTATGTATCTCCTTCCCCACATTCCCTCCACCAGCAAATTTAAACCTTGACATACTGATTAACTTAGATGATAATTTACGAGCTCTGCAAAGCATAGAGGCAAAGGAACTAAGAGTCACGGGTAAGTGAAAGTGAAAGTGAAGTCGCTCAGTCCCACTCTTGGCGGCCCACCAAGCTCCTCCGTCCATGGGATTCTGCAGGCAAGAATATTTGAGTTGGTTGCCATTTCAAATTCAAGTTTATTCTCAATACTGGAACAAACGAATAAGCTGGAAGGGGTGGTCAAAAATTAGTAAATCAAAAGGAAGGAAACAAATCAGTAAATGAAAGGGTAAAATGCTGAAATTAATTTACAAAGTAGAGAGAAGGGAAATTAGTAAAAGTCTGTTACAGAGCAAAAAACATTCTCTGAAAAACCTCTAATTATATGATATGAAATGGGCAAGCTTAAAAGTAAACCTACTGTAAAAAAGAAGAATTATGTTCTTGGGAAAGCAAATAAAAATTAGTCCTGGATTAGTCATCAAAATGTTCTTGCTTGTCCCAGATCACAGTTAAAGAACAATTAAGAGGCAGAATAATGTAATGCATATACCATGCACGGGCAGTCCCAGGTTTGAGTTCCAACTCCACAAATATGGCAAGAAGCTTAGGTTCAAAATGTAACTAATTAGCTCATTTTCCCCAAATTATGGAAATGATTTTTCAAATTTGGTGACAATCAGAATTTGTTGCAGCTTAATTCTGGATGCTGCCTCTTTTTTTAATTTTCTGACCATTATAGAAAGTACAGAAATCACAGAATGCTGCTGCTGCTGCTAAGTCGCTTCAGTCATGTCTGACTCTGTGCGACCCCATAGACAGTAGTCCACCAGGCTCCACCGTCCCTGGGATTTTCCAGGCAAGAACACTGGAGTGGGTTGCCACTGCCTTCTCCGAATCACAGAATAATACAAAGAAAAAAGAAAGGGACTCTATATATACTACATACTATAATATATACTACATATATGTTATACTTTTCCTTCTAATGATGTTTTTTCAATTTAGTTACAATTCACAAAGAATTACACGTATAGATTTAGATATAATCTGACTAATTTGAATACTGATAGGCATTCATGTGACTCATGCCCCCATAAGTACATGAAGAATGTGTATAACCATATAAAGTATTATAATATTTTAATTTATAATATTATAGAATTCCTAATTTTAAAATTAGCAGAGAACCATGGACTAGCAATCAAAGAAAACCATATTGCAGTTTATTAGGTATTTATAAGTTAAGAAAAGGAATATTTTTGGTATAGTTCCTGGTTATGATAGGCAAGAATTAACTATTTTGTGTTATCTTAAATTGAGAATTTACATATTATGATTTCTTCCCTCTCAGAAATACATCTGATTACAAAATATCAGAATGATGTTTTATATATATATACATACATATTGTTCAATTAATATTGTACCATGGTTATTTCCCCATATAATTAAAAATGATTAATGGTTCAAGTAACTTCTTTTTAGTTTCACTTATAATTCGTTTAACCACTTCACATTGCTGGACCTTTTCTTTTTTTTCATTAAAATAAAGTACAATTACTAGTTGCACCAAATAGGATCACTATGAATGAATAATTTTACACTCTTGATAAATACTTTTGAGTTCGTTTAAGCAAGAGAGTCCAGAAAAACATCTATTTCTGCTTTATTGACTATGCCAAAGCCTTTGACTGTGTGGATCACAATAAACTGTGGAACATTTTTCAAGAGATGGGAACACCAGACCACCTAACCTGCCTCTTGAGAAATCTGTATGCAGGTCAGGAAGCAACAGTTAGAACTGGACATGGAACAACAGACTGGTTCCAAATAGGAAGAGTACATCAAGGCTGTATATTGTCACCCTGCTTATTTAACTTATATGCAGAGTACATCATGAGAAATACTGGACTGGAAGAAACACAAGCTGGAATCAAGATTGCCAGGAGAAATATCAATAACCTCAGATATGCAGATGACACCACCCTTATGGCAGAAAGTGAGGAGGAACTAAAAAGCCTCTTGATGAAAGTGAAAGAGGAGAGCGAAAAAGTTGGCTTAAAGCTCAACATTCAGAAAACGAAGATTATGGCATCCGGTCCATCATTTCATGGGAAATAGATGGGGAAACAGTGGAAACAGTGTCAGACTTTATTTTTGGGGGCTCCAAAATCACTGCAGATGGTGACTGCAGCCATGAAATTAGAAGANAGAGGAGAGCGAAAAAGTTGGCTTAAAGCTCAACATTCAGAAAACGAAGATATGGCATCTGGTCCCATCACTTCATGGGAAATAGATGGGGAAACAGTAGAAACAGTGTCAGACTTTATTTTTGGGGGCTCCAAAAATCACTGCAGATGGTGATTGCAGCCATGATATTAAAAGATGCTTACTCCTTGGAAGAAAAGTTATGACCAACCTAGATAGCATACTCAAAAGCAGAGACATTACTTTGACAACAAAGGTCCACTTAGTCAAGGCTATGGTTTTTCCAGTGGTCATGTATGGATGCGAGAGTTGGACTGTGAAGAAAGCTGAGTATTGAAGCATTGATGCTTTTGAAGTGTGGTGTTGGAGAAGACTCTTGAGAGTCCCTTGGACTGCAAGGAGATCCAACCAATCCATTCTAAAGGAGATCAACCCTGGGTGTTCTTCGGAAGGAATGATGCTAAAGCTGAAACTCCAGTTCCTTTGGCCACCTCATGCGAAGAGTTGACTCATTGGAAAAGACTCTGATGCTGGGAGGGATTGGGGGCAGGAGGAGAAGGGGATGACAGAGGATGAGATGGCTGGATGGCGTCACCGACTCGATGGACGTGAGTTTGAGTGAACTCCGGGAGTTGGTGATGGCCAGGGAGGCCTGGCGTGCTGTGATTCATGGGGTCTCAAAGAGTCGGACAGACTGAGCGACTGAACTGAACTGAAAGCTGGTATATGAACAAGTAGTATTATGTAGACAATAACATATCATTGATATTAATTAGGAATAATTTCTTTGGGCCTGATAGACTAGGTAGTTTATGTATTTCTCATCTACTTTAATCGTATTGATTATTCTGAGGTGAATGCCAGTATCCTCATTTAAGAATTGAAAAAATTGAAGCTTTTTTTGGAGAGGTTAACTCCAAAAAATTGGAGAGGTTAACTCACTTTCTCAAAGCTATTTCCCTTTGTAGAATCATGATTTAGATTTCTGTCTGTCCACCTCCATAGCCCAAGTGTACATGTGTGTGCATGTGTGTTGTATGTATGTGTGTATGTGTATGGATGGAAATGAAATTTGGCTTTGAAATGGTAGAGTTTGAGGTACCTGAGTGGCTTTTTGGTGGATGTATCCAGGAGGCAACTGGACCTAGGGGAAGAATAAGGCTAGAAAAAAAAATAATTTGGAAGTCATCAACACATTCTAAATAACTATGGGTGTTCTTTGCATTGGTGTGGTAGTATACATGAAAAGAAAAAGAACGAAGACTGAAACTTGGAGAATCTAAACATTTAAGATGTGGGTAGAAGAGATGCAGTCATTTAAAGACATAGAAAACATACATTTGGAAAGGTGAGGGGGAACCAAAAAAAATGGTGTCACAAAAGTCAAGGATTGATTCTTGGAAAGAGCTTGGACAGATTTTTTAGATGATGAGTTTAGAGCATACAACCTGAGGAAGCCACTTATATGGAGAGATATCCCAAATATTATAACACAGTTTTATTGATTCAAATTAAATATTCTAAGTGTGACTGCTAGTGAAGATATAATCCCATCTGGAGGAAGTATGGACCCTGGAACCAGACTCCTGGGGTGCAAATCTTGGCTCTGCCACTTGCTAACTGTGACTCTGAACTTGTCACCTAAGCATTCTATCAGTTTCCTCAAAATTAAAAATGGAAATGATGATAATAATACTGAACTCAAGGTATTATCATGAGGATTAAATAAGGTACAGGTGGAAGCTTAAGAACAGCACCTGCCATCAGTTCAGTTCACTGAAGTTGCTCAGTCGTGTCTGACTCTTTGTGACCCCATGGGCTGCAGCATGCCAGGCTTCCCTGTCCATCACCAACTCCCAGAGCTTACTCAAACTCATGTCCATTGGGTCGGTTATGCCATCCAACCATCTCATCCTCTGTCATCCCCTTCTCCTCCCACCTTCAATCTTTCCCAGTATCAGGGTCTTTTCCAAAGAATCAGTTCTTCACATCAGGTGGCCAAAGTATTGGAGTTTCAGTTTCAGCATCAGTCCTTCTGATGAATATTCAGGACTGATTTCCTTTAGGATGGATTGGTTGGATATCCTTGCAGTCCAAAGGACTCTCAAGAGTCTTCTCCAACACCACAGTTCAAAAGCATCTATTCTTCGGTGCTCAGCTTTCTTTATAGTCCAACTCTCACATCCATACATGACTGCTGGAAAAACCATAGCTCTGGCTAAAAGGACTTTTGTTGGCAAAGTAATGTCTCTGCTTTTTTAGATGACATGATCCTCTACATAGAGAACCCTAAAGACTCCACCAGAAAATTACTAGAGCTAATCAATGAATATAGTAAAGTTGCAGGATATAAAATCAACACACAGAAATCCCTTGCATTCCTATACACTAATAATGAGAAAGTAGAAAAAGAAATTAAGGGAACAATTCCTGTCTCTTATACACATCTAGATGTGTATAAGAGACAGTCTCACACGCTAGTAAAGTANAACTGAACTGAACTGAACTGTACCAATCACAAATCAGTGCAAACAACAATAGCAGTAACATGGAAGTGACTTAAGTTCTTGCTAACATTTCAGCATTAACATTTCTTATTAATTTCTGCCAAATGGCATTTCTCTATTTGTCTTTCTTTGATTATTAGTAAGATTAAATATTTTTTCACATTTTTACAGGCTAATTCTTTTGTGACTTCTCTGTATATTACACTATCTTGTCTATTGATTCTTCCATGTAAAATCTAAATAATCATCTGGAAAAAATGTCTCAAAAATATTTAGTTTGGAAAGACCACCATATTTATAATGCTTAGCCCTTCATCTACAAATGTAGTATGTCTCTCCAATTAATCTATTTTTTTTAAAGTTTGTATTTTTTTGTACGTTTCTTGTGGTATTTGTGGCCTCTACCTTATTCAGGACTTCTCAGAGATTTCTGCAAGCAAAATACATGGCATTTTCCAAATCACCCTCCAATATATATATTTTTTTAATCAGAAAATTTTCTATGGTCATGATATGGCAATGACTATGATTTCCACTTTGGTCCAATAATTACAGTCTCTTAGTTCCCAAAGAATGGGTAGGGAATTAACACTGGCACAGAAAAGAATCAATTTTAACAGATATCTCAATGATAACTGAATCTGAATAAACAGTATAGTTCCTTTCACTGGGAAATATAGCTGACATACAACATTTTTTCAGGTGTACTTCATAATGATTTGACATCTGCATACAACAATTTGACACTGCATATGTCTAGTAGCCATCTGTCCCCATGCAAAGTTATTATTGTATTATTGACCACATTCCTTATGCTGGATATTACAACCCATGGCTTATTTATTATATAACAGTAGGCTTGTGCCCCTTAAATCCTTTAAAGGATTTCACCCAACTCCCCAACTCCTTCTGTCCTGGCATCCACCCAGATTTATTTCTTTTAGGAAAGAGATAAAATTCATTCCATTAAATTTTTTTAAACTTAAACTCTATTTATATGAAAGTGATATTATAATCCCTTTCTTTTAGTTTAATTGCCTGATTTGCCTTGCCTATAATTTTACTTCAATAGCAATGTTTGAGGGAGGAGTAGAGTGTAGTCACCTGTAAATATCTTAAATTTTACAGCATTTGTTTATTAATAATAGATTTACTCTAGGAGCTAAAATAACTCATGCATGGAACAGAGCCTTAACCAACTATCAAATTATTAATATTTAATACATCTGCCTTTTTCTATCATGCTTTCCTCTAGTAAATACCTAAGAAATTGAAATGAAGTTTTCTCTGATCATTACTCCAAGGTTCTCTGCTAATTTTAAAATCAGGAATATTATAATATTATAATACTTTCTACAATCACTGCAGATTGTGACGCAGCCATGAAATTAAAAGACACTTACTCCTTGGAAGAAAAGTTATGACCAACCTAAATAGCATATTCAAAAGTAGGGACATTACTTTGTTCACTAAGGTCCGTCTAGTCAAGGCTATGGTTTTTCCAGTAGTCATGTATGGATGTGAGAGTTGGACTGTGAAGAAGGCTGAGCGCCGAAGAATTGATGCTTTTGAACTGTGGTGTTGGAGAAGACTCTTGAGAGTCCCTCGGACTGCAAGGAGATCCAACCAGTCCATTCTGAAGGAGATCAACCCTGGGATTTCTTTGGAAGGAATGATGCTAAAGCTGAAACTCCAGTACTTTGGCCACCTCATGTGAAGAGTTGACTCATTGGAAAAGACTCCGATGCTGGAGGGATTGGGGGCAGGAGGAGAAGGGGACGACAGAGGATGAGATGGCTGGATGGCATCACTGACTCGGTGGACGTGAGTCTGAGTGAACTCCGGGAGTTGGTGATGGACAGGGAGGCCTCGTGTGCTGTGATTCATGGGGTCGCAAAGAGTCGGACACGACTGAACAACTGAACTGAACTGACAATCATGAAAATGCTTTACATACTGATGGGAGTACATGAATGTGTGTGTTACATGAATACCTACATACGAATATTCAAGTATCACTGAATTATATCTAGGTCTGTATCTGTTATTATTTATGAATTATAACTCAATTTAAATAAAGAGTACCCGAGGAAAAAAATATAAGTATGATGAAAGAATCATGTGGGCTCCCCAGGTGGTGCTGGTGGTGAAGAACCCGCCTGCCAGTGCAGAAGAGAGAAGACATGTGGGTTTGACCCCTGGGTCAGGAAGATCCCCTGCAGCAGGGCATGGGAACCCACTCCAGTAGTCTTGCCTAGAGAATCCCATGAGCAGAGGAGCCTGGCGGGCTACAGTCTTAGTGTCTTAAAGGGTCAGACACGACTAAAGCAACTCAGCACACACGCAAGAAGGCATAGAATCCATGCAGAAGTGACCCTGGTGATACAGACACAAGCATTCATTTCATTTATAAAGTCATACTTGAGTACGAAATTCTGTTTTTGTTGTTCAGTTGCTAAGTTATGTCTGACTCTTTGCGACCCCATGGACTGCAGGACGCCAAACTTCCTTCTCTATCTCTTACATAATGGTATTTTGTGACATGGTAACTATCCCTCTGTTGCACCAAAAATTAAAGCTGAATTTCAACATGAATTATGACACTAAATACAGTACTTTCCAATTGTTATGTGAGATAAAAGAGAAAGTAGCCCCGAGATAATTTTGTGCTGTTGTTTAGTCACTAAGTCGTGTCCACCTCTTTGTGACCCCATGGACTGAAGCCCGCCAGGCTCCTCTGTCCATGAGATTCTCCAGGCAAGAATACTGGAGTGGGTTGCCCTCTTCTTCTCCAGGGGATCTTCCTTATCTGGGGATTGAACCCATGTTTCCTGCATTGGCAGGCAGATTCTTTACCACTAAATCACAAGGGAAACCTTCAACAAAATAATTGCTCTGATCTTCGAAATTTAGAATAACAATTATTCATGTATTAAAAAAAAAAAAGGTTAGTTTTTTTTCTATAAGTAACTTTTACACTTAGAGGTACCCTAAACTCTACAGTTCCTTCACTACCTAAGAATTAAAACACTATAAATATTCATATCTGCCTACTCAAGTTGAACCACTCGTTCCATCACAGATCTGAAAGCACTTCATAAACCATCCGGGAAGACGGGGTGTTACAACATGAGCATTCATTCCATTTATGGAAATACAGTATCCATCAGTCCCCTATAATTTTGCTCAACAGCAATTGCTAGGGGAAGTTTCAAATATTTGTTGGAGATACTCTTGAAAAAAAGAGGACAATTTACTAGTGTGTATGATTGTCAAGTGCTAGAATATGTCAATCATCTAATTACCAACTATTCACTGAGGAGGGCTTTCAAATACATTGTAAATGAAACGTGTAAATTAGCCACAAATTTGATATATATTATGCTGGATAAAAGAGAATAGAAACCTCTTTCAAATCTGTAATTTATTCAAAGGAGTTTCCATCTTAAATACATCTCTTATGAAAAGCATTTTACATTGACCCAAGTCACTACATCTTCCATGGTTTAGAATAGGTATTTATTTATTCAAGAGCAGCAAGAGAATGGGGAACAAGTCTTCCAGTCTAAGCTAACGTTACACAAAGTCACTCAGGAGCTTTTTTATTCCATTCCAACATCCTCCTTTCCTTTCAGTTGCCTCCTCCAGGCCCCAGCAAAAACTCCATTACCAGTGACCACAAAATAATTCTTATCTTTTAACACAACACTTAGTCTCAGAAACAAGTGCAGAGTTGCAAAATTGGAGATCAGTAAACAAAATTAGCCTCCCTCAACCACACTGATGAGTTCCAGCTCATCAGTCATTCCTAAATCCTCCCACTGCCATCCAAATCCAAAAAGGGAACCAAAACTTGGAGCCATATTTGGCTTTTCAGAGACCTTGGCAGATAGAGAAAACATTAAAAAAAAAAAAAAAAAAGAGCATTTAAAACTGAACTGATACTGTGACCAAAAAGTAATTTTTTGTTATTTAAAACAGAAATGATATACATGGCCTAAAATCAGCAACAATGAGAATAACACTTATATTGGACAATGATGCTGGTAAATGCTGGCTCTTCCCTTAGGTGGTAAGGTTAGCCACTCCTGAGCTAAAATAACACATACATGGACTTGTGACACAGCACAGAGAACAACTACTGATACATTCAATATCTTTTAATAACCTATATGGCAAAGAATCTGAAAAAGAATATATGTGTACGTGTGTGTGTATAATGAAATCACTTTGGCGTACATTTGAAACCAATACAACATTGTAAATAAACTATTCCCTATTGGATCAGTTGGTAAAGAATCTGCCTGCAGTGCAGGAGAAGGCAATGGCACCCCACTCCAGCACTCTTGCCTGGAAAACCCCATGGGCAGAGGAGCCTGGTGGGCTGCAGTCCATGGGGTCGCTACGAGTCAGACACGACTGAGCGACTTCACTTTCACTTTTCACTTTCCTGCACTGGAGAAGGAGATGGCAACCCACTCCAGTGTTCTTGCCTGGAGAATCCCAGGGACGGGGGAGCCTCGTGGGCTGCCGTCTATGGGGTCGCAGAGAGTCAGACACGACTGAAGCGACTTAGCAGCAGCAGCAGTAGCAGCATGGCAAAGAATCTGAAAAAGAATATAGTGTATGTGTGTGTGTATATAATGAAATCACTTTGGTGTACATTTGAAACCAATACAACATTGTAAATAAACTATTCCCTATTGGATCAGTTGGTAAAGAATCTGCCTGCAGTGCAGGGGACATGGGTTCAATCCCTGGGTTCAGAATATCCCCAGGAATAAAAAATGGAAATCTACTCCAGTATTTTTGCCCAGAGAATCCCATGGACCGAGGAGCCTGGTAGGGTACTTACTGTCCATGGGGTCACAAGAGATGGACCTGACTAAGCGACGAACACTTTCACACCTTCAATTTTTTTAAAAAAGGAGAAAAATAAAGAACAGACAAACATACTATATGAATCCCCAAATTATAGACTTTAACTAAAATTGGTAGAAATACATAATATTTCTATTAAAACATAAAGCAAAAGGAAGAGAAATTTTGAAATTTTTGTCAGGCTTATAATTTGCTTACTGTAGGAACCATTGTGATTCATATTTGGCCTGAGGGTAAAAAGATCTCTGCTTATATCCATGACTTAGTCAAACCTTTCATAACACTGGAGATACCTATTTATGATATTAAATTAGATTCTGTTGTTCACTATCCTTACATCATTTAAGAATTTATAAATTGCAAAGAAGAACATGAACAAAAATCATAACAATTCATTATTATCCAAGGTAGAGTTACGGTGTCGATTTTCTAAATAAATTCTAGGCAGGTTAGTAGTGTACTAGATAAATAAAAACAATTCATAATCCCAAATACTAACGGCAGACTAAAATGGTCTTCCCGAACCTTGCTGGGTTTTAACTGCCTACACACTACTCACCAAATGAGGTTAAAACCAGCTACAGACCCGTTAGTACTAGTTCTGTACGCCATTACCACATAATTTAAAAGAGATTCTTCCTGTGGTACATGTACACAACGGAATGTTACTCAGCTATTAAAAAGAAGGCATTTGAATCAGTTTTAATGAGGTGGATGAAGCTGGAGCCTATTATACAGAGCAAAGTAAGTCAGGAAGAAAAACACCAATACAGTATATTAACGCATATATATGGAATTTAGAAAGATGGTAACGATGACCCTATATGTGAGACAGCAAAAGAGACACAGATGTAAAGAATAGACTTTGAACTCTGTGGGAGAAGGCGAGGGTGGGATGATTTGAGAGAATAGCTTGAAACATGTATATTATCTTATGTGAAATAGATCACCAGTCCAGGTTAGATGCATGAGACAGGGTGCTCATGGCCGGAGCACTGGGATGACCCTGAGGGATGGGAAGGGGAGGGAGATGGGAGGGAGGGTCAGGATGGGGAACACATGTACATCCATGGCTGATTCATGTGAATGTATGGCAAAAACCACCACAATACTGTAATTAGCCTCCAATTAAAACAAATTAAAAACAAACAAACAAAGAGATTCCACCTAAACTCTTGGAGTTTTTAATTTTTGTACTGCCATTAAGAATTTCTAAATACTAGACGCAGTAATGCTAGGCTAGGCAATATACTGAGCAAGAAAAATATGTTCACTCTACACAGGAGCTCAAAAACACAATATTAAGTCAAGAGACCACTCAGGAGAAGAATAAGCATTTTCACAGCAGAAGAGCACTGAAAAGGTTAAGGAACGCACAGGGACTTGTTGAAAAGTGGATTCTGAGAAGGCTATGAGTTGCTTTCCAAGCAATGCCTAGCACATGAAATGTCCTATAAGCAGACTGGTGTCCAGTCCTATTTGAAATATGGAGAAAAAGAGAGGTAAGAAAATATGTATGGTCATGAGGACAAAGTAGATAGTGAGAAATGCCGAGATAAGTTGATGTTTCTAAGAATTTAGATTAAAACAGGAACAATTAAAAAATCAATCTCTCCAATTGCATCAGTCTTATCCAGATAGATTATTCTAAACATTGGGCTCCCAGGAGGTTCTAGTGGTAACGAGTCCACGTGCCAATGCAGGAGACATAAGAGACGCAGGTTCGATCCCTGGGTCTAGAAGATCCCCTGAAAGAGGGAACGGCAACCCATTCCAGTGTTGTGCCTGGAGAACCCCATGGACAGAGAAGCCTGGTAGGCTATGGTCTACATAGCATTGCAAAGAGTTAGACATGACTAAAGCTACTTAGCACGCAGGCACAGTCTAGCAACCCTCCCAGACCATCCTTACTCCAGGTTTCAGACCCTCTAGCTTCCTTCTTTCAAAAGGGGTGCTGCCTCTACTTTCAGATGTTTATTGGGAGCAGTTTCCTATTTGAATGTTAATTACTGTTATGACACACATGATAATTTAACTTGCTTCAGTAATTTATTCTTCCTTGTAATTAGATGTAGTAATTGGAAAATCTTCCCGAGTGTAACAACAGTTCTAAAGGCAGGGGGAGGGAGCTTTCCCATAGGATTTCAACTGTAAATCTGGAGCTGCCTGTTCAATGGGCAGTCACTGGATGAACCAGGCCAGGAATCAGAGATGGTCCTTCTGGAGTCAAAGAGGTGGCACTTGTGACCTTTAAGAGCTGGATGATTCAAGAGGAAGGCAAAGACCCAGCAGATGGTTAGTTAGAGCGACCCTGAGAAGAATATTAAACACTAAACTTGAATGAAGCCAGGCATGACACAACACAGTGCCGTTTAAAATCCTCTAGTTTGGAAGCTATTCACATACAGTTCAAAAACTCTGTAGAATGAGTTCAGGCCAAAAATGCCACTGGGATGTGATGGGCTCTATTTTTACTTGACTTACAGAAGTGTTTTGACGCTTGCACATCATATACACTCAATAAATTACTATTGAAATAAGCAACAGAGTAATTGGATAAATGAATGGATGCATGAATGGATGCATGCATGGCTTAGAAATAATTATAGCCAATAGAATTCAATATGTAAAACATACCAAGTATCATGTTAAACACTTTATATCTCTTTTTCTTCTCTCCCAACTTCCTTTTCATTGTTCCCAAAGCCTTACTACATATCTTGACATAAGATTCTTAAAAAAAAAATTCTATGACAGATTATTTCAAATATATGCAGAAGTAGAGAGAAGAGCTCACATACTCAGATTCAGCTTCAATAATATTGACCAATCTTTCTTCATTTACACCTTGTGTCATTAGCTCTCCTGTATTATTTTGAAGCCAATTCCAAATATCATATCATTTCATGTGGCAATGTTTATAGGGTGTGGGACTCTCTGGTGGTCCAATGGTTGAGAGTCTGTCTTGCAATGCAGGGAATACAGTTTCAATTCCTGGTTGGGAAACCAGGATTCCACATGCCACAGGGCAGCTGGGCCCACCCATCACAACTGCTGAGCCCACACACTGCAGCTAGAGAGCCTGTACAAGACAACAAAGGATTCCATGTGATACAACTAAGGGCCAATTAAATAAATATTTTAAAAAATAATTATAGGCTTCATTTTTAAAACTTCAATGTAATAATCCCTTAAGTATATTAATAAGAATTCCTTAATATCATTCAGGCACTATACCTTTTATCCATTGTTCAGTTCAGTTTAGTCGCTCAGTCGTGTCCGAATCTTTGTGACCCCATGAACCTCAGCACTCCAGGCCTCCCTGTCCATCACCAACTCCCAGAGTCCACCCAAACCCATGTCCATCAAGGCGGTGATGCCATCCAACCATCTCATCCTCTGTTGTCCCCTTTTCCTCCTGCCCTCAATCTTTCCCAGCATCAGGGTCTTTTCAAATGAGTCAACTCTTTGCATCAGGTGGCCAAAGTATTGGAGTTTCAGCTTCAGCATCAGTCCTTCCAATGAACACCCAGGACTGATCTCCTTTAGGATGGACTGGTTGGACCTTCTTGCAGTCCAAGAGACTCTCCAGAGTCTTCTCCAACACCACAGTTCAAAATCATCAATTCTTCGGGGCTCAGCTTTCTTTATAGTACAACTCTTGCATCCATACAAGACCACTGGAAAAACCATAGTCTTGACAAGACAGACCTTTGTTGGCAAAATAATGTCTTTATTTTATTTTTTTATATTTTTACTTCATTTTACTTTACAGTACTGTATGTCTCAGTTGAGTTCAGTTCAGTCACTTAGTCATGTCCGACTCTTTGCGACCCCATGAATCGCAACATGCCAGGCCTGCCTGTCCATCACCAACTCCCGGAGTTCACTCAGATTCATGTCCATCAAGTTAGTGATGCCATCCAACCATCTCATCCTCTGTCGTCCCCTTCTCCTCCTGCCTCCAATCCCTCCCAGCATCAAAATCTTTTCCAATGAGTCAACTCTTCGCATGAGGTGGCCAAAGTACTGGAGTTTCAGCTTTAGCATCATTCCTTCCAAAGAAATCCCAGGGTTGATCTCCTTCAGAATGGACTGGTTGGATCTCCTTGCAGTCCAAGGGACTCTCAAGAGTCTTCTCCAACACCACAGTTCAAAAGCTCAATTCTTCAGCACTTAGCCTTCTTCACAGTCCAACTCTCACACGCATACATGACCACAGGAAAAACCATAGTCTTGACTAGACGGACCTTAGTCGGCAAAGTAATGTGTCTGCTTTTGAATATGCTATCTAGGTTGGTCATAACTTTTCTTCCAAGGAATAAGCGTCTTTTAATTTCATGGCTGCAGTCACCATCTGCAGTGATTTTGGGGCCCCAAAAGATAAAATCTGACACTGTTTCCACTGTTTTCCCATCTATTTCCCATGAAGTGATGGGACCAGATGCCATGATCTTCATTTTTTGAATGTTGAGCTTTAAGCCAGCTTTTTCACTCTCCTCTTTCACTTTCATCAAGGTTGGTCATAATTTTCCTTCCAAGGAGTAAGCGTGCTTTAATTTCATGGCTGCAGTCACCATCTGCAGTGATTTTGGGGCCCCAAAAGATAGTCTGACACTGTTTCCACTGTTTTCCCATCTATTTCCCATGAAGTGATGGGACCAGATGCCATGTTCTTCATTTTTTGAATGCTGAGCTTTAAGCCAGCTTTTTCACTCTCCTCTTTCACTTTCATCAAGGTTGGTCATAATTTTCCTTCCAAGGAGTAAGCGTCCTTTAATTTCATGGCTGCAATCACCATCTGCACTGATTTTGGAGCCTAGAAAAATAAAGTCAGCCAATGTTTCCACTGTTTCCCCATCTATTTCCTGTGAAGTGATGGGACCGGATGGCATGATCTCTTAGTTTTCTGAATGTTGAGCTTTAAGCCAACTTTTTCACTCTCCACTTTCACTTTCATCAAGATGCTCTTTAGTTCTTCTTCACTTTCTGCTATAAGAGCGGTGTCATCTGCATATCTGAGCTTATTGATATTTCTCCTGGCAATCTTGATTCCAGCTTGTGCTTCCTCCAGCCCCACGTTTCTCATGATGTACTCTGCATATAAGTTAAATAGGCAGGGTGACAATATACAGCCTTGACGTACTGCTTTTCCTATTTGGAACCAGTCTGTTGTTCCATGTCCAGTTCTAACTGCTGCTTCCTGACCTGCATACAGATTTCTCAAGAGGCAGGTCAGGTGGTCTGGTATTCCCATCTCTTTCAGAATTTTCCACAGTTAATTGTGATCCACACAGTCAAAGGCTTTGGCATAGTCAATAAAGCAGATATAGATGTTTTTCTGGAACTCTCTTGCTTTTCTGATGATCCAGCAGATGTTGGCAATTTAATCTCTGGTTCCTCTGCCTTTTCTAAAACTAACTTGAACATCTGGAAGTTCACAGTTCTCCCATTATAGTCTTTTATAGTTTGTATATAATTGTATCCAAAAAAGGTCTAGACAGTAGAGTGAATTGACATATCCCATAAATTCTTTTAATCTATAGGTTTCCCCTCCATCTCTTTTTAAAAAACAATCTTATTTACTGGCTACACTGGGTCTTCATTGCCATTTAGGGGCTTTCTCCAGTTGCAGCAAGCAGGGGCTAGTCTCTACGTGGGGAGCTCGGGCTTCTCATTGTGGCTTCCCTTGTTGCAGGGCACAGCCTCAGTAGTGGTGATGCACAGGCTTAGTTGCTCCATGGCATGTGGGATCCTCCATAACCAAGGATCGAACCTGTGTCTCTTGAACTGGCAGGCAGATTCTTTACCACTGAGCCACCAGGGAAGTCCTTCATCTCTTTTTATTTCTGTTGCATTAGCTGTTGTAGCTAATGAAACAAAATCATTTGCCCTGTAGAACTACCCAGTCTAGATTATTAAAAGTGTATTTCCATGATATTTAATTCAGTCTGTTCCCCTGCCTTCTTTACTTCCAGTCCATGGGTAGTCAGAGAAAGAGGCCAGATCAGATTACAGTTTGAAATGTTGGCAAGAACACTTTAGAAGCTGTGTACTGAAGACCTACAACATCAAGTTGCCTCTCTGTGATGTCCATAAAAAGGGGTACTTACCACTTGGATTCATCAACTTACCGGGGGGGTTACAAAATAATAAATCCTGACTCTCTGACCCCTTCCTCTGTTAGCAGGACTAAACCTCTCTAAAGAGAGATGGTTTCATCAACTATTTGGTAAACACGAGGTACAGTTTGTAAAGGGAAGCATGCTAAAAACTTCTTTCCTTTTATTTGTCAGTTTTCAAAGTAATGATTGACTCCCTAATATCATTACAAAAAGAACCAATAAGGATTTAACTTTTAGCTCCAAAAATCCCTTGAGGGGACTATCCCCCACATCTGTGTCAGAAATCTAAAACCGTCCGTTATCTAAGTCTGTCTAAGAGTGGGAGTAAAGAAAGATAATAATCTGCTTTGAGAGCATCTGTCTCCTTAGGGCCTCTTCAGCAAGCAGATTCCCCCCTCCCCGCCCCGACTAATTTGAGTATCTCCAAATAAGAAAGTTAAAAACATTCTGCATCTTTAAGAATATTAAATATCTAACACCTTTCTCTCAGAGTCACAACGCAAATGCCTGCCACCTAATTTCAGAAACTCAAAGGGCAGAAGAGGACAGGTAGCATTCACCACACAGCTGTCCCTGGCATCTGTGGCAGTCGGCTTCCAGGAACCCCTTAGACTAAAGCCCAAGGGTGCTCAAGTCCCTTATATTAAATGGAGTAATATTTGCATATAGCCTACATATTTACATATTGTGCTATAATTTCGGGGAAGGCAATGGCACCCCACCCCAGTACTCTTGCCTGGAAAATCCAATGGATGGAGTAGCATGGTGGGCTGCAGTCCATGGGGTCGCTAACAGTCGGACAGACAGCGACTTCACTTTCACTTTTCTCTTTCCTGCATTGGAGAAGGAAATGGCAACCCACTCCAGTATTCTTGCCTGGAGAATCCCAGGGACGGGGGAGCCTGGTGGGCTGCCATCTATGGGGTCACACAGAGTCGGACACGACTGAAGTGACTTAGCAGCAGCAGCAGCTATAATTTATGTTTTAATATTAATTTGTTTCGCTGTGTTGGGTTCTAGTTGCAGCACGCAGGATCTTCCTTGCAGCGCATGGACTCTCTAGCTGTGACGTGCAGGCTTAGTTGCTCTACAGCATGTGGGACCTCAGTTCCCTGACCAGAAATCGAGTCATAACCACTGGACCACCAGGGAAGTCCCCCTCCAGAACAATTTAAATCATCTCTAGATTACTTATAATTCCTGCACTGTGCTGTGCTTAGTCGCTCAGTCATGTCCGGCTCTTTGTGACCCCATCGACTGTAGCCCGCCAGGCTCCTCTGTCCATGGGGATTCTCCAGGCAAGAATACTGGAGAATGCCCTCCTTCAGGGGATTTCCCAATCCAGGGATCGAACCAGGTGTCCCACACTACAGGTGGATGCTTTAACCCCTGAGCCACCAGGGAAGTCCCTTGTAATACCTGCTGCTGTTGCTGCTGCTGCTAAGTCGCTTCAATCATGTCCGACTCTGTGTGACCCCATAGACGGCAGCCCACCAGGCTCCCCCGTCCCTGGGATTCTCCAGGCAAGAATACTGGAGTGGGTTGCCATTTCCTTCTCCAATGCATGAAAGTGAAAAGTGAAAGTGAAGTAGCTCAGTCGTGTCCGACTCTTAGCGACCCCACAGACTGCAGCCTGCCAGGCTCCTCCGTCCATGCGATTTCCCAGGCAAGAGTACTGGAGTGGGTTGCCGTTGCCTTCTTCCTTATAATACCTGGTACAATGTAAATCTATGTAGGTAGTTGCTGGAAAGCAGAAAACTATAGCTTTGCTTTTTGGAACTTCCTGGAATTAAAAAAAAAAATTGATCCTCAAGTAAATTTGTGGATGCAGAATCCGCACATAAGAACCCCTGGATAGAGAGAACTGACTGCCACTAGTTTCCAGCAAGAGATGCTTCCTTTTGCAAACACTCCTCAAAAGTGATATAAACAGAGTCTGTGATATAAGGAGCCATAAAGAGATGTGGGAAAAGCAACCAAATACCATGGAAATGACATATTCTACTATAGTATGTACATCATATGGCTTGTATTTTTTTTCCTGAGAAATAAAGTGATCACTTAAACTATGGTAATTACTATCATCTCTCTCTCCACATGCATTTCCACCCTTGAGAAGCAGTAGAAACTGGAGGCTGACATTGTGTGCAAACAAATGCTCTTGTGCACAGAGGAGAACTCATTGTACTCCTAGAGGTTCCATTCCACTCAGAGGAACGACTGTGCAGGACAGTGTCTCACGAGAGCAGGGCAGATGGAGGTCTCACCAAGAACACACTGCAATGAAAGAGGCCACAGAGGAGGAAAATGTCTCTCCTGTATTTTTCCTTCAGACAGACAGCCTAGTCTCCACTCCAGTAGAAGGGAGAGGTGACCTTGAAATTATATACAGCTGTGATATAAAAAGTCTGTCTATGTACAAAATTAATGAAAAGCATCCCACCTTTCCACCCTCCAAAGCCGAGACGGCTCAGGAACAGTAATATGCCTGACATCTTATTTGCCACATACAGGACTTGGGAAATTCAAGAATGCTAGGAATTACGTATCACTTCATGAATGGCACTTTGGGCAACCAAAGGTCCTCTCTACACAGAAACACAGGAAATCTCAGAATTTCTGTTCCCCACGTGTATGGATATTTTCTTAATTTATATAATTTTATTTATAACAGGCAGAACTCAAGTTACTGAGTTATGAAACAAGTGCATAGAGTAGGGTGGTCTAGTTTGGGATCCATTCCGCAATATGAAAGGGGATGCAAGGCTCCCATCTTTGAGACATGGTATTACTTCAGCTACTTGTGTGCCAAGCACCAGTTGTCTAAGTAGTATGTCCCTCAGGTACCCACACACAACTGAAAACTGAGAAGCCTAACAGAGAGAGCTGAAAAACTGGATTCTAACACTGGCATATTTATTTCCTGAATAAATTGTTTAGCAACCTTGTACCTTCATTTATCCATTTTACAGAGTCTATTTGGCAGGAGCATTTTTGAAAAATAAATTCTTTGAAATCTTCAACGAAAGAACACAACTTTAACCTAATTATGAAGTAAACAGAAAGAAAAACTTGAACAAATACTGCCCAGTTAATCCAACTAAAGACAGATTAGCGAGAGAGAGATCAACTTCCAAGGCTAGGAAGGACCCATTATCAGTGGCTGTAAACACTGTCTTCTCACCAGTTCCTCACTGAGGTTAAAACCCCCACACCCCGTATTTGCATCTCCATTCTTCATCTTCGTCCCACCATCACAGCCTTCTCCCAGGAACTCCTGCTCTCTCTTGGGTCCCCTATCACTCATCTCCCCTATTTTACCCTCACTTCCCTCTACAATTATAACGTCCCTCCCACTGTCACCAATAAGACTGAGCTGAAGGGGACCTTAGAACTCTTCTAATCAAACTCCTAAGCAGTCAAAATATAAAGACGAGGCCTGAACTGGTGAAGGCACAGGCTCAGCATCGTCAGGAAGCCCAACATTTGCAAAGCTCCGTCCTCATCCCACAGTCTTCCTCCTGGGACAGCATGGTGCTACCACCCACTCCTACCCAAGAGAGGGATTTGAGGAACCAGGTGACGCACCTCATTGTTTTTGACCAGAAGGAGGGCTTCCAGTCGCAAATGGAAAAATAACACAAAAGCAACCACCTTGATCAGATTAGAATCCTATATCTAAAGGACTCCACCAAAGTTCAAATGTCTTCACCCTTAGTCCACCTCATCCAGAGAGTAAGATTTGATTCCACAATGACCATCTCCCAGTGGTTCTTTCCACTACTGAATGTGACTGGAAGGACACCTTCCATGAGTCAAACCTAAATCCTTCCTAGAAGAAGAAATAGCCCTTAATTCTTACATGTGATGTGTGTATGTATATGTTAAGCACTTCAATCATGTCTGACTCTTTGTGACCTTAAGGACTATACTCCACCAGGTTCCTCTGTCCATGGGATTCTCTAGGCCAAGAATACTGGAGTGGGTTGTCATGCCCTCCTCCAGGGAATCTTCCCTACCCAGGGATCAAACCCACATCTCTTATGTCTCCTGCGTTGGCAGGTGGGTTCTTTACCACTAGCACCACCAGGGAAGCCCCCTTAAATGTGATATTGAAGCACAATCACCACCAAGGTTGAAAAGGCACTCTACATAAGCCCCTAAGTGCAGGTGGGGATGGTTGACAGAAAAAAATACAAGGATCTTTTCTAAAAGCACAAACCTAAACATCTCCACAGCCTTACCTTACCTTTAGGAGGTTAAATAATCTTAGTCCCTTTAGCTTTATCAACCCTTTAATGATATTTTTGGCTTTGGTCTAAGGTCCGTTCAAACTGACTATGTTGCTTTCTGGAAGCTAGACTCTAGAACCAAAGAACAGGTTAATATAAAGACCAAGGACATCCTTAATGTAAGAGAAAAGCCACCAGCAAAAGCATTGGAAACTTGTACAAGTCCAGGGCAATCAAAGAAACCTCCATGCAAAAGAGGCAGGATTCAAGACAACGGTATTTTTCAGATAGATGAAACTTACGAACTTCAGGAATAACCAGAAACAAAGGAGAAAACATCAAACAAGTCTTAAAATTATTTTCAAGCACAAACTCAAATATAGTCCATTAGACATCATTTAATCTGACAGCTCTGCCCATGTAGCTAAATATGAGAAGGTTAGCTTAAGAGACAAAAGCCAGAAATGTCCCAGCTAAACCCCTTAGTGACACAGTAACGTTAGGAAGAAGCAAGGTGAATAAATTAGAGAAAATGCATAGAAAGAATAAACAAGCACATATATCCATCAACTTTCTGACTGAGCCAGCGGAGAGTGTTCAGGAAAAATAAAACAGCGTGTACTCTTGGTATAAAGTCTCGAGAATAATAAGGCTGCCAAATTTCAAGCACCAGGGAAGTCAAGTACTAGCTCAGAAGATTATGAAAAGTTAACTTTCCAAACTGAATCTGAAAAGGAACCGAGTAAAGGGAGGTCAGTTCTTCCTAAGAAAGAAGCAATTTCTACTGTTTGGCTGGCTGTTTCAAATTAATATCCTGGAACATTAGCAGGTTAAAGAACACTATAAAAATGGCAGAGAGGGAGAAGCAAATGGGGTAGAAACAACAATGTTTACACTTTAATAAGAGAAAGGTATTACTAGAAGGACTTACAAGGTACTAATATGACATATATGAAAGTCCAAAAGGCGAGCTTTAATAAATGATGAGAAAAGGCATTAGGCATGGAAGTAAAGACAGATGACTTGAAATAACTCTATCTACACACATACTAGATTATTTTAAACCAAGTAAGCCACCCTGAGATCCAAGAAAGATCATGCTTTATTATTCCCTAACAGGCAGAATCCCCATTACATCAAACCAGTAAAGGCAGTTAGGTGGAAAACTAGGAGCGAGATGAATACAAAACACTTGTCCTTTCAAAGATATTGTTACAAACGCTGAAAAAACCTGAAGGCATACCTTCACCCACAGAGGCCTCAGTTTTTACATTAAATATGGAAGATAAGCAAGTGCATCACCCTTTTCTTCTACGGGGAAATACTTGGACAATAATAGTTGAAAAAACAGATGAGCCATAATAGGTCAATATAACTAACAGTTTCCAAGTCAGCACACACATGCGCAGCATCAGACTCATCAACGCTCAGTGACCTGGCCATCTCTGGAGGACAGTACTTCCTGTCATCCCCAATCTGTACCTTAGATGTGTAATTTCTGCTTCTAAAAGTATCACACCTTGTTACAGCCTGCATATCTGTGGCCCTGCAAAAAAAATATGCTGCAGCCTTGACTCACAATGTGTCTATATTTATAGAAGGTGTCTCTAAGGAAGCACCTAAGAAGTCATAAGGATGGGGCCCTGATCTAATAAAATTAGTGTCCTTTTTAAGAGGAGACATCAAAGAGCTTGCCCTATTTCATCACAAGTGGCTCAGAGGTTAAAGCATCTGCCTCCAATGTGGGAGACCTGGGTTCGATCCCTGGGTTGGGAAGATCCCCTGGAGAAGGAAATAGCAACCCCCTCCAGTATTCTTGCCTGGAGAATCCCATGAACTGAGGAAGCTGGTGGGTTGCAGTCCACTGGGTCACAAAGAGTCGGACACAACTGAGTGACTTTACTTACTTACTTACCCACCCACAAAGAAAAGGCCACATGAAGACATAGAAAGAAGGCAGCCATCTGCAAGCCAGAAACAGAGTTCTCACCAAAAATCAAATCAGCCAGAGCCTTAATCATGGACTTCTAGGCTCCAGAACTGGCACAAAATTAATTTCTATTGTTTAAGCCACCCAATTTGTGGTATTCTGTTACAGCAACCTGAGTTAAGACATACCTACTCTACCAATGTTTCTTAGTGACTTTCCAGACAGCAGGAATGAAACTTTAAATTTATTTATTATATATGGCATAATGCAATGCTCTGTGTTTCAGAAATGCTCTTTTGAACATAATAATGATTTTAAAATGACACTGACTGCAATAACACCTACAATTATCCAAGATATAAGCCAAGATATCATTTCTACAGTCAAACAAATGTTTCTCTGTATTAAAAAGTAGGCTGTCAGATGCTCACCCTTTGTTCACTCACTATTGAAAGCTGTCTATAGCAACATAAGTATTATAATTCCTCCATGAGGAACATTGATAACCAGATAAAATATCTTTAACACTAATTTATGTGTACATGTGCTAAAAACACTGTAAAGAACTTCTCTTGAAATTTTTACATAAGTAAGATACTTAACTTCCTTGGTTTTATGACCATTGACCTACATATTACCAAACGTAGGACAGTGTATTTAGACTTATAGAATATAAAATTATAAAAGTACAAAATGGGGAATCATAAACCAGAGACAATTTAAGTCAACCTCTTTTTTTTTAAGTAAGAAAATCAC
The DNA here is from genome assembly GCA_006410675.1 of Oreotragus oreotragus. Taxonomy (NCBI): domain Eukaryota; kingdom Metazoa; phylum Chordata; class Mammalia; order Artiodactyla; family Bovidae; genus Oreotragus; species Oreotragus oreotragus. Next base: position 163,425 of record SJYX01009499.1, on the reverse strand, counting down.
TGATCAGTGACTTGAGTGCCTTATTAAAAGTGACATAAATAGATCCATTAATTCTAAAAATTGTGTTCTTCTATTGTGCTGTTAAGGAGTAATTTTTAAGTTAAAATCATAAATCTCAAAAAAGTGTAAAGCTTTCATTAAATTCATTAATTGAGGAACCAGTGAGATAGTATAATCTATTCAAAAGAGAATCACAAGAGCAAAAAAATATACAAGCATCAGTAGTGCTTATTTGGAAATAAGCAAAAGTAGGCAAAATTGGAAAAACTGATCACTATACATAGGGCAATAATCTATTACATTCATTGATCACAATTAGCTTTTCATAGACAAGGTCATTTGCTTTCCTATCTGATGTCTGTAATATCACAGAGCTATAAAACAGCCCAAAGACAATGAATGACAGAGAGAACCTAGTTGGTTGAGCTAGACAGCAAGTTGCATACATAAAATGTTGGATGATAAAAGGCCATTGATTCATTCAGCAGGTGCTGGCAAGGCAGTGAACAAGAGAGCAGATTCCTGTCCTGGTGGAGCTTACTATCTCTGGACTGAACTGTACAAACAGGCTCTGCTCTGCACAGGATCTGTCAGGTGCTCACCCTTAGCACGGTCCTAACTTCAGCTTTCCTTTTACTGGATAACACCCCAAGGAACACTGTGAATATCCACCTAACTGACTTCTATTTACATGACAAAATTCGCCATTTTAACCATTCCTAAGTATTTAATTCAGTGGCATTAATTAAATTCACTATGCTGTGTAAGCATTACCACTAATTCCAAGATTCTCAGCACTCCAAATGGAAACTCTGCAGTAACTCTCCTTTTTAAAAGTTTTTTGTTTGTATATTAAAATTAGTTTCTATTGAAGTATAGTTGCTTTATAATGTTGAGTTAGTTTTTACTAAACGGCAAAGTGAATCAGCTATACGTATACACATATCCCCTCTTTTTTGGATTTCTTTCCCATTTAGGTCACCACAGAGCACTGAGTAGGGTTCCCTGAGCTGTACAGTATGCTCTCATTAGCTAGTTATCTATTTCACACATAGTATCAATAACGTATATATGCCAATCCCAATCTCTCAATGCATCCCATCCACCCTTCTTTCCCACCTTGGTGTCCATACTTTCATTCTCTATATCTGTGTCTCTATTTCTGTTTTGGTTTTTTAAAGGGCCACAGGTTACGAATATTTCTAGTTGACATATTTATTTTAAAGATATCTATCTTATCAGTTAGATAAGGACTGCCTAAGATCTGTTCCTTTAACCTCTGTGATACTTCAGTCACTGTGCTTTGATTTTATCATCATTTTCCAGAAGGTAAACTTATTTTTTGAGAAGAGAAATGGCATTTCTACCACCCAGACACGGCAGAGAGGCACTTTCTCGTGTGCTGTACACTATGTTACCCAAGTCTCACAAACATCTAGACAGACATTACCATCACCTTTTCACAGATGAAGAAGCTGAGGCTCGAAGGAATGAATGGATTTTCTCAAGCATACTCAGTTAGTAAGGGAAAAGTCCAAGAATCAACACCAGTTATTCTATATTGAAGCAATGATGAAAGAAAGGAAAGCAGAGCAGAAAGAAAAGGAAGAAGGGAGGGAGTGAGGGATGGAGAGAGGAAAAAAGGAGAGGGAAGGAAGACATATGGTTAGTTGTGGTTTTGGTAGAGAGTTACCATTAAAAATAAAGATTCACTAAACACTGATTTTAATCTGAATTCTGTATTTTAAATGTTGTTAAAAAACACATTCACACAAGAAGAGGTATCTATGGGAAAAAAACAGGGAAGATGAAAATGATATTTTCAAAGATATACGAGAGGCTAAGGAAGGATTTTTAAACAAATAGGCTTTGGGAGATATCCTCAATTGCCTCCCTGTAAATGTGTCACCTCAATCTCTTAGGGTGGCTGCCTTTTTCTAAAAACTGCCAAATATTTCAAGGGAAAAAAATAAAGAGAAGACCCTAAAGCACACTCTGCAGTTTATTGGTGTTTGTATCACAGTAGTACTCGGTGGCTTTAAGACACATTGAAACTCCATCACACGCTGCTTTAAAGACCGAATGACTAGAATAAAAACTCCCAGGCACAGCAAAGGCAAGATACTGCCAATCGTGTGTGCTTAGGAGAGGCACATTTCTCTGGAGAATGTTATAATTCTTTCCTTCTCTCTACAGGAATTTCTTTTTTTAAAAAAAAGCAACTGAGAAACAAGAGGAAACATGGAGACAAGTTTCGAGTCAGAATCTTATTTTTTGTGGAGCCAAATTTATTTCAAGATATCTGGATTATTAAATCTTGAAATAAATTCAGCTCCACAAAAAATAAGCATGAAATTATTATTAATCTTGTATGAGATTATTAAATACAACTCTCCTCTGAGTAATGGTCTCACATGGGGAGTTATATAAACTAGTCCTTAAAGGCATAAGCTGTGGCATCCAAAAGACCTGAATTCAAGACCCAGCTTTTCTACATATAGAGTACAAGACCTTGGCCACATAACATAACCACTACAACTCTACTTCTTCAAAGTGCAAGTGAAAGTCACTCAGTCATGTCTGACTCTTTGTGACCCCATGGAGTATCCAGTCCGTGGAATTCTCCAGGCCAGAATACTGGAGTGGGTAGCCTTTCCCTTCTCCAGGGGATCTTCCCAACCCAGGGATCAAACCCAGGTCTCCCACATTACAGGCAGATTCTTTACCAGCTGAGCCACCAGGGAAGCCCTAATCAGCAACTTCTTCAAAAGTGTGCCTTATAAGGCCGATGTGAGAATTAAGTAAAATGCTGTATGTAAAGCACCAAACATAGCCTGGCAAGCATTAAGGCTTAACACAAGCTTTATAAACAGCAGGGACAGGAGAGCGGCACTTGAAGCACAGAGTGAGCTTCAGGCTTGAGAGCACGGAGAATTTTTTTAAAATTAATACTCAGCAAGACTAAGTTAAACATATCAAGGCTTCCTTTGTCCTACAGAGAAGAAGACAACAAAAACAAAATAATTAATAATAATGAAGATCATTGGGTCAGGATTTTCAGTTTGTTCCTCTGCCACTACTTTTCTCTCTTCCTTGTTTGGATTACACAGGTCCAAGATCAAAACAGAACAGAAGGAGGGAAGCAAGGGAATACAGAAAGCAGAAACTAGAAAAACTAGTCTCAGAAAGTACACCAACGTTTTCTTCATAATATTAGAAAAGATCACTAGGCAACACTCAAAAGGTAAGCTCTGAACACTGGGTGGCACTGGGTTTGACTGATCACGCCACAAACCTGCTGAGGACCCTGAACCAGTTCAGGGAGAACCAGTTCAGTGGGGAAAGGAGAGAAAGCCCCATCACAGTCCATTCTGGATGCCAGTGTCTTACACACAAGAGTCGCGACTTTAAGATTCCTTGCCTGGATCATTCATGCTCCATCCTCATTCCCTGCATCCACAAATAATGGTTCTGCTTAAAACCATCACCACAAATTAGAGTGAAAAAATACCAGAGCACTAGGCTAGTGGATAAAAAGTATCAACATCTTTCAGCATGATAAAGGGAAGCCTTAACAAGTTACACAAGCCTTTTGTTTCTACAGAAGGACTTAGCCATTTTTAGAACATCTTAACACATTAAAATCAGTTATATCTTTCAAAGGGGAGACCATTTAACACACATATTTATTAAATGTGAGTGCCAGGGGTGGGTGTATCTACATAGAAAAATGACTCTGTACAGAATGCATCAAAAATATCAAACATTTGAAATCAAGAGAGAATTTTGGGGGAACTGAACTCTTGACTTGAGCAGGAGGACAACTGAAAGGTCTTCACAGGTTCTCGTCTCTGATCAACCAATAATTCATCATGTGCCACAGGGAAAGTCATGAATTTCTGAAAGTCTCAGGTACCTCTCTGCATCTGCCCAACACCATACTGCGTTCTTATGAGGATCAAATAAATTAACCCCATCGTTTTAAAAAGTTATGTATTTCATTTTTGGCTGTGCTGGGTCTTTGCTGCGGTTCGCGGGCTTTCTCTAGTTGCGGCGAGGCGGGGACTACTCTCTAGTTGTGGTGCGTGGGCACCCTCAGGCTCAGCCGCTGCAGTTCCTGAGCTCGAGAGCATGGCCTCAGTAGCTTGGTGCACAGGCTCAGCTGCTCTGTGGCATGTGAGACCTTCCCAGACCAGGGATTAAACTGTTGTCCCCTTCACTGCAAAGCGGATTCTTAACCACTGTAGCACCAGGGAAGCCCTCTTCAGCAATTTCTGAATTGTGTTCCCCACTACCAACAGCCATCAGCAACCTGGGAACTTCATCAAAATGCCCAATCTCAAGTCCTCCTGAAGACCTACTAAATCAAAAACTCCAGTAATGTGTAATGTGAAGGCACTATAAAGTTGAGCATCTCCACAAAAATATATATGAAAACAATCAGAAAATCTTAAAACACTAAAGTCACAGTGGAAAAATTAAGAATGTTACATTTGTTTGAAGTTGTAAGGACTTTCACTTATACATAATTGGATACAGATAAGGCTCTCTCTGCGTGCTTTACATGCAAATTCACATTCTAACAGTCTCTTTAGTAACTATTACTACAAAATAAGATGAAATCTGAAATTATGGCACTTATCTATGTTAAAATGTACCATTATTTAGTCATAGCTTTAAAGGACTGGGGAAAAAGAAATCAAATTAATAATCACCACATTTTCTTTAAAAGAATAAATATTAGACTAAACTGATTTAAGTCTAGTTATTAATAAAGAATGAACCTGAGATCGGCTCTCTCTTGGGGAAAGGAGAAAAATAAATTTTACTGGGATCTTTACATTTCACGGTAATGGTAAGGCATTCATTATTTTTAAAATGGTAAAATGTGAAGTCAAAATAAAAAGAATGTGGTTATAAAGGATGCATTTCCACTGACAATGGAGGCTTTTCATGTAATAAGTGTAGTAAGCCTTTGAGAAATTCTAGTAACTAGAACTAAAGAACAAATATGCTAAGGTGGCCCTAATAGTAAAGAATCCACCTGCCAATACAGGAGACGCAAGAGATCAACCTGGGTTTCCACCCCTGGGTCAGGAAGATCCCCTGGAGGAGGAAATGACAACCCACTCCAGTGTTTTCGCCTGGAAAATCCCATGGGTGGAGGAGCCTGGCGGGCTACAGTCCACAGGGTCGCAAAGAGCCAGACACGAGGGAGGGACTAACACAGTGACTGACAGCGAGACCTGCTAGTCGGCCCGACTCTGCGACCCCGTGGACTGTAGCCCGCCGGGCTCCTCCATCCGTGGAGTTTCCCAGGCAAGAGTACTGCAGTGGGTTGCCATTCCCTTCTCCAGGGCATCTTCCCAATCCAGGGACTGAACCTGGATCTCCCATACTGCAGGCAGATTCTTTACCATTTGAGCCACCAGGGAAGCAGATGGATTCCTTACTGTCTGAGACACCAAGTGAGAGGTGGCACTATGATTATTTTTTTCATTCTAATTAAGCCCAATAAAACATGCTAAACAAACAAACAAAAAATCCTTATTAGAAATATTCTTAGCTTCCATTTATCATCATATCTCATTTATTACCTCTAGTTAAGGGAAACCAAGACTGCAGCCCCTGACAAATTAGAGACGACTTGAGAGTCACATTACTAACAACGGTACATTTCTGAAGAAAATGAGATGGAAAAGGAAGACGAGGCATGAAGAATAAATTAATGGTTAAAATACAATAAGGAATAGGAATAACTAATAAGATTTGTCAAAAAAAAGTGAAATCACCCACTATTTGGAGCGTAAATTGAACTATATATCGCTTTACATATCTTTAGAACATGCTTATTACTAAGACTTTAAATATAATTTTTATTCTTTGGCTGTTCGTGTGGATGCAGGATCTTAGCTCCCTGACCAGGGATGGAACCTGTGCCCCCTGCAGTGGCAACACCAAGTCTTACCCACTTGACTGCCAGGGAAGTCCCTGTAAGACATTTTAAAACGTGCCCTCGGAGAAGGCGATGGCACCCCACCCCAGCAATCCTGCCTGGAAACTCCCATGGGCGGGGGAGCCTGGTGAGCCTCCCACCCGGGTGAGCCTGCAGTCCATGGGGTCACTGAGTCGGACACGACTGAGCGACTTCACATTCACTTTCCACTTTCATGCATTGGAGAAGGAAATGGCAGCCCACTCCAGTGTTCTTGCCTGGAGAATCCCAGGGATGGCAGAGCCCAGTGGGCTGCCGTCTGTGGGGTCGCACAGAGTCGGACACGACTGAAGCGACTTAGCAGCAGCAGCAGCCCTCAGAGAAAAGTCTAGGTTATGCACTACCTTGGACGAGGTGCCTGGACAAGAACAAAGTGTAGCCCCTCAGTGGCCTTGCGCTCTGACTGACCCTGCACAGACAGCCAAGCAGCTCCCACCTCATCACTGCTGCCCTCTCCACACTGTCCACCAGGCTGCTTTCCCACAGTACAGACCAGATCCAGGTCAACCGCTAACCACCCCCAAGAGAAAACGACTTACCACTTACTGCCGCTGTTTCCTCTTTCTGACCTCCTGGGTGGTAGCCCGCCCGGCTCCTCTGTCCATGGGATTTCCCGGGCAAGGATACTGGAGCGGGCTGCCATTTCCCGAGACTCCTGCAGAAGGCCAGTGGCAGCACAGCTACAAAAACCCCACTAGCTCCACAATCAGGCTACAACATGGAGCCCTTAGCTCTGCAGGTACTCCCCTTTCTTTTCCTCTTTCCATAATTCTAGGCCTGCTTTTCGCTCCCTCCTACCTCTGAACCCCCTCTCAAACTTCCCCTTTTATTCAAAGAGTGAAAATACATTGCAAAGCTACCAAAGCATCTTGAATCATGTTCACCCAGTCCAGAGCTGGGGAACAAAATGGGTACAAATTTAGTAGCTATGTTCTCTTTCATTCGGGAACACAAGATTAAGAGAGGTATATTGTTTTCAGGTATATTTCTCTATAGTTTCATAGTTCTAACAGTTCCTGATTCCACCTTCAAATTTAAGAGATATATGTGCAATGTTGCTATATTTGGAAAGTTAAAACAAGAGATCTATTCTCCTCTAGGTTGTTATTTAAAAGAAGTATCATATAAGCCTACATACTTCCTAGAGGGAAATTGAACATTTTCTGAGTTATCTATTACGCCCCAGTTTTTGGACGTTATCTGATGAATACACATGACAAACATAGACCTCTAAAGCTGTGCTATTTAAATTAAAAACCAAATTAAATTAAAAATTCAGTTCCTCAGGCACATTCATCGCATTTCAAGGACTCAGAAGATGCAGGTGGCCAGTGACCACCATTACTGCAGGGTCCTGATACAGGTCATCTCCATCATTACAGAAAGTTCTATGGGACAGCTCTCCTGTCCTTCCTCCTTACTCAAGATTTTCCAGAAAAATATCTGTAGAATTACACTTGGTCCCTCCGGCACAAGGAAGATGATTTCTGTCACACCAAATCTCTAACTAGAACCCTGCAGCCTTCTGCATGAACTCTCTTACAGCTACCTCATTTTTCTTCACTGCAGTTTCTTTAAAAATTTTATTGGCATATAGTTGACGTATAATGTTATGTTAGTTTCAGGTGTACAGCAAAGGGAATCACGCAGCATCTGGGATCTTAATTTCCTGGCCAGGGATTAAACTTGCACTCTCTGCACTGGAAGCACAGGGTCGCAAATGCCGGACTGCCAGGGAAGTTCCACACCACTGCAGTCTTTGATACTCTACCTTGCCCACTGAGAGCAGGAGTCTTCCAACCCGGACTACATTCTAACCTCTCCCGAATGTCTAGCAAAAATTTGGATCAAAAAAAGGCATCAAATTATTGCACATATGAAATAACATTGTAGCCTCCTGGAAATTCACTGGTCCATAAGAAGTATGACTCCCAGGGAAGTGACAGAAGTCAAGTTTATGCTACTTAAGTTTCACTTCAGCCGAGGAGATTGAAAGAACCTGGGCTACTATTAAGTAAGTAATAGTAAATAACTTAATGGTCTTCAAAGTGAATGTAACAAAACTTTTTTTAAGGAGTATAATGTCACTTTCAAATGAAAAAGCTATACTTGAAGTTGAGTTCAATTTTAGGTAGATTTCCTTTAAAGTTTAAGGGCAACACTGTAGTGCAGGCCCACATAATGTAATGTGACACTGGGGCTCTGTGACAATAGGGAAATTTTCATAATACCTTAAGCACATCAGGACTATATTCCAGTGACCCTCAAGGTAATACATCATTCTGTCAATTGGACAGGTATGTTCAGAAACAAAAAATGATCCAGGAAATCTTATACCATATGACACAATGCTCGAGAAAACACACACAGAGACTGAAAGAACATCACAATAATACTTCACCTTTCTTCTAAATTTTATCTTCTGCGGTTCAGTCTTTCCCTAATCTGAAAAAGAACACCTCTTTCTAAGTAATTACTTTGCAGGTCACCAGAATGTAGCATCACATGTCTGCTGCTGCTGCTGCTAAGTCACTTCAGTTGTGTCCGACTCTGTGCGACCCCATGGACAGCAGCCAACCAACCTTCCCCATCCCTGGGATTCTCCAGGCAAGAACACTGGAGTGGGTTGCCATTTCCTTCTCCAATCATCACATGTCTAGATTAGTAAAATGGGTGGATGGTTCTTCCACATAGCCCTAAAGCAGGTTGGGAAGCTCTATGGAAACTCTGATTTTGCTGAATTTTTAACCAAAAGATTTGGAGACTTTGTCGATATCAGTCATTGCAGTGGTGGCGTTCCTGTGGTAACAGGCTTGAAGGAATGAAGATTTCTTTCAGAGTAATATATTACCGTACAAAGGACAGCACTGCCTTAAAAGCTAACAAAAATAACTTTCACTGTCATTTCTGGATTCTTTTTTGAAAAACTTACTTTTAGTAATATTACAGATATTTAAAAGATTTTTAAACTCATGATATTTATAAGCCAAAATTTCTCAGATCTTTGGCAGTTCTTTAGGCTTGGGCAGGAGTGATATTTATCCAAAATATACCTGACACAATCTTGTTTCCGGCTATCCTGTTCCCATCGTTCAATCAGTGCTAGCTATTAAAATTTCTGAAAATTACTCCAGGGCATAGATACTGTAGTTTGTTCCTTCGCTTTTTTTTTTTTTTTTTTTNTAATATTACAGATATTTAAAAGATTTTTAAACTCATAATATTTATAAGCCAAAATTTCTCAGATCTTTGGCAGTTCTTTAGGCTTGGGCAGGAGTGATATTTATCCAAAATATACCTGACACAATCTTGTTTCCGGCTATCCTGTTCCCATCGTTCAATCAGTGCTAGCTATTAAAATTTCTGAAAATTACTCCAGGGCATAGATACTGTAGTTTGTTCCTTCGCTTTTTTTTTTTTTGTATTTATTTATTTTTTTACACGAACTCCCAAACATGACCCCCCCTCCCACCTCCCACCCCACATCATTCGCTTTTTCAGTTGTGTAACTAAGACAGTCAATCTCCAGCTTCCAAGGCTAAATTCAATTGCTGATTTGTTGGCATTTCTAATTCTAATCCAAATTAAACAAATGAAAAGTCCATTGTAAACAAACAAACAAAAAGCACAAATGGTATTCTTCACATCACTATCCAGAGAACTGTTGCTTAAAAAAAAAAAAAAATCAGAAAACTATAACGGCAAATTTAAGGAGACAGTTATGCAATTATAAGACAAAAGTGCATGTTCTTACAAAGCATGCTTTCGTTTTTAATTTTATTTTTGGCAGTTTTTGACTGTAGCTACAATAGAACATTCTTTCCCTAAGGAATAACAAATTTACACCTATTTATGTAACACTTTTGGTTACCGATATTTAAAAATACTGCTCAGTATAGACGTTCAGGCCCCTTAAAAAAGTGAGAATTAAAACGTTTTATAAGCCCCGGCAGCAAAGACCGTCCAGTAGCAATAAGCACAACTAGCATCCAGCTCTTGGTTTCTAATATCATTATCTAATAAAAGGAAGCAGGGCTCACTGCAGAAAAGATGGGAAATATACAAGATAAGCCTGGAGCATTTTGTGATGCCAGGAAGTAAGGAAGAGCTATAAACAAACTCCAGAAAGGTGGGAATATGTCAAAGGGACACAGAAGTCAACTGAAAGAGCTTCCAATGACCAAAGCTGAAATACTTTGAGAAACAGCATAAATGAAGCAGTACTGAATTATAACCGAAGTATAAAATTAATATCCATCAGTCTATAATCAGCAAATAACTTAAATAAATAAGGGAGAAGGGACAATATTTGTATGCAGAAAAAGCCCCACAACAATATTGGTCCATTGATTTTAACAAATGTACTATACTAATGTAAAGTGTCAATGACAGGGAAAACAGTGTGGGATATAGGGGAATTCTGTACTATCTTCACAATTTTGCTGTAAATGCAAATTGTTTTAAAAGTAAAAGTTTATTTTTAAAGTTTATACTATCTTTTCAAAACTAAGTCATATTACATACCATTTTAGGTTTGCTTTTTAAATATCTGTTTGACATTGCCATTGTGGTGAAGAGCATGAACAAGATCAGCTTCTTGGATCTGAATCCAATTCAACCATCTACACTGATTTTTACTAGCTAAGGGCTTGCCTTGCACACAGTATATAACTAACTATGGAGACCAGCCTGACTTTGGTATATTCAGCACAATCTCTGCTTTCCCAACAAGAGAAAAATAAGTAAAGCCCAATCAGCCTTCACTTTCTTACCACAGGTAAACCATGTCTAGTGATGACCAGGCCAAAGGTTGCTCTGAATAACAATGAGAATAAGCAGATGGCAACCTTGTCCCTATTGACAGTCAAGGCAGGTCCTCCTTTCTAAGAACAGATGTAACAAGGGAGGAGATTAATGCCTCTGAGAAAAGCGCAGGACTGATTTTAAGAACTATCAGCAGTTTCATAGGATTTGAACACTGCCTGTTTATCAGTTCTAATATTCAGATGAGGCTAATGAAATCCTATTTTCTTTCCACAAGCGAAGCTTGTTATAAGAAAAAGGGCAAAATGAATTTGATGAGAACATCTGAAGATACTTTTAATAAAAAATGACCAGGATTTATAGTGTTGTTGTTGTTTTTCAATTTATATGTTGTAAGATTTACAACTTTCCTACAAATGAATGCTTCTCAAATGAATATTCATGCAGCAATTGTACTGGCTTTTACCAGCTAAGATAGTCATTAAAGGCTTGTCATCTTGGTCCAACAATGCCTCTGGTGCTTCTAAATTATTAGATCTTCGTCTACTCTTTTGAATGCTATAATAGCAACATAAAACAGAATAAATTATCAGCATAAATAATAAAAGGTCACAATTTTCAGCAAAAGCTCTGAATTTTCGAGCGTCACCTACTTTTTAACATTAAACCATAAAGACACATTTTCTTCATCAGATCAAATAAATGAAAAGATGAAATTAAGTGAAACAAATGAAACTAGTGAAAAGCCTGAGTAAAAGCTATTCTTTAATAAAAATGTAATTAATGGAATTAAAGAGATTTTTTTAATTTAAAACATTTTAATTAACTTTTTTAGAGTTGGATTAGCTGTCGCTATGCCTAACACTAAATTTAATTTGGGGTTATGCTTCAGACTGTGCACCACATAAGCTACTGTGCTGGGGCCAAATGTCCTCTGTGAAATCACTGAATTGAGAGCACCAGGGCTAGGGCTAGGTCGCTCAGTCGTGTCCGACTCTTTGCGACCCCGTGGACTGTAACCTACTAGGCTTCTCTGTCCACAGGATTCTCCAGGCAAGAATACTGGAGTGAATTGCCATTTCCTTCTCCAGGGGATCTTCCCGATCCGGGGATCGAACCCGGGCCTCCCATATTGGAGGCAGACGCTTTAACCTCTGAGCCACCAGGGAAGCCCAGGAAATCTGATCTTTCTCTTCTTTGAATTCACTCCAGCACTCAGCACTGGACAGATAAAGAGGAACGTAATCAACACATGAATGAAAGTACCTTTGGGGGAAATTATTCAAGTTTACCAGTCAAGTGTACTACTCAGCAGACTTTGGGTATAACAATATACACAAAACAACCCAGGTAATTTAACTTAAAAACAAAGTATTTGCTATAAGGGACCAAAGCAGTTGCAGGGCTGTAAACTGTGAAGTCAAGTGGGCCTTGGAAAGCATCGCTACGAACAAAGCTAGTGGAGGTGATGGAATTCCCGTTGAGCTGTTTCAAATCCTGAAAGATGATGCTATGAAAGTGCTGTACTCAATATGCCAGCAAATCTGGAAAACAGCAGTGGCCACAGGACTGGAAAAGGTCAGTTTTCATTCCAATTCCAAAGAAAGGCAATGCCAAAGAATGCTCAAACTACCGCACAATTGCACTCATCTCACA
>SJYX01009499.1:109657-147731 GCA_006410675.1 Oreotragus oreotragus | reverse complement strand
TGGATGTGAGAGTTGGACTGTGAAGAAGGCTGAGCGCCAAAGAATTGATGCTTTTGAACTGTGGTGTTGGAGAAGACTCTTGAGAGTCCTTTGGACTGCAAGGAGATCCAACCAGTCCATTCTGAAGGAGATCAGCCCTGGGATTTCTTTGGAAGGAATGATGCTAAAGCTGAAACTCCAGTACTTTGGCCACCTCATGCGAAGAGTTGACTCATTGGAAAAGACTCTGATGCTGGGAGGGATTGGGGGCAGGAGGAGAAGGGGACGACCGAGGATGAGATGGCTGGATGGCATCACGGACTCAATGGACGTGAGTCTGAGTGAACTCTGGGAGTTGGTGATGGACAGGGAGGCCTGGCGTGCTGCAATTCATGGGGTCGCAAAGAGTCGAACACGACTGAGAGACTGAACTGAACTGAACTGAACTGGTCAGTCAGTCCCTTCAGGACATTATTCTACACATTTGCCAGATCATGATGCATAGCTCAAGACTCATGAGCACATCTGAGTGGCTGGCTTGGCTTGTATGTTTACTAGGGATCTTGATTAACAATTACACCAAGTCTCTATCCAAAAATGGAGGAGATGGTATCAAAGCAAACGTGGAGGTGCTGTTCCCAGAAGAGGGAGATACGGATGCTAGACAGAGGTCCACTATGATGGAGAAGGAGCAGGGGATGGGAAACACCAACTAATCTCCAGGAACGGTAATAGGCATTTTGCTTTCACATCTCTGATTCAATTCTCCAAGCAACCAAAAATAAAGTATTATCAGCCTTATTTTACTAAAGTTTAAATGCTGAAGTTCACGACATTTAAGTTACTTTTAGCCAAAGTTACATAGGAAGAGACCTAGGTCTTTCTACCGGCATAGAAATAGAAGTTTCTTATCCAAGTATCAAGATGTGAAACATTAAACCCACTCCGTTTCAGAGATGCAAGTCTTTCTTGAAGACAACCATTCCTGACTGTTAAGGATTTCCTGTCCTCATATAATACAGGTTTTTTCACATAATATATACAGACTCCTTTTCATTCAATAAAAATATATTGTTTCCTTACAGATAAACCCATAGTTTCCACAGATAATGATAGAATATGGTGATACTAAAGTAACAAATATAATTCTTAGAGATAAGTTAATGAGTTTGCTCATCTCTATAAGCTCAGAACACCCCTCTAACTAATTCTGTCAGGCCATACATATGATACCAGTAATGAGGGACACCAGATGAGAATATGGACACATAAGAAAAAATCACTAATCACTAATCCCTAATGACAAACAGTCAGCCCTACTAAAAGAGGTCAGAAGCGGGAGCATTTTTTAAACCAGTGCAAGCCCAGCATTTTTCCACTATGTCAAAAATGCGGGTTCATTTCCAGATCAGCTTAAGCACACACAAGCAATTCAGCTTATTATTTGGGCCACTATATCTGTAACCTAAGCAGATGGTATATGTGCTTTATGTGAAATATTTAATTAGACAATCAGGTATGTGGTGGTACCAGCTGTTATGGCCTGCTGACATTGGTAAAGAAAGAGATACCGGCAAACTGATGATGATAATGTTCAGAGGAAACCCAGAAATGGAGCCTGTTTATGAAAATAAACACTGCCACATTGCAAGCCAAGACATGTCAGCTCACGTATAGTAATCTCTCTCACACTGCTCACCTTCACTATACAGTCCATGGGATTCTCCAGGCCAGAATACTGGAGAGGGTAGCCTTTCCCTTCTCCAGGGGATCTTTTCAATCCAGGGATCAAACCCAGGTCTCCCGCACTGCAGGTGGATTCTTTACCTGCTGAACCACAAGGGAAGCCCAAGAATACTGGAGTGGGTAGCCTATCCCTCCTCCAGGGGATCTTCCCGACCCAGGAACTGAACCAAGATCTCCTGCATTTCAGGTGGATTCTTTACCAACTGAGCTATCAGGGAAGCCCTCTTACAAGTAATTCAATTAAATTAACTCAATAAACATTCATTGAGTTGAGCCAGATGTGTTTAAGGTGTTGGGGATTTTTCTAGACAACAATCAGAGGCCCCTTCTTTCACAGAGCCAATAGTCTCTGCTACCTAAATCATCTTCTCTCCCTCTTGCTTCCAGGACTTCTATGTATTAATCAGCTAGTGCTACCATAACAAAGTACCATAGACTGGGTGGATTAAATAACAGAAATTTATTTTCCCACAGTTCTGGAGGTTAAAGCCTGAGGTCAAGTTGGTTCCTCCTGAGGCCTCTCTGCTCAGCTTGTAGATGGCCATCTTCTTGCTGTGGCCTCTCACAGTGGTCCTCAGTGTGTGCCCCTCCCCAGAACCTCTCTTTCTTTAATAAGAAAACCTATCACACTTGATTAGGGCTCCACCTTAAAGTTTCCATTCTGAACCTCTTTAAAAACTTTATCTCCAAGGAAGGAACACTTCCAAACTCATTTTACGAGGCCACTATCACCCCGACACCAAAACAAGACACACAAAAAAGAAAACTACAGGGCAATAACACTGATGAGCATAGATGCAAAAATCCTCAACAAAATTTTAGCAAACGGAATTCAACAACACATTAAAAAGCTCATATACCATGATCAAGTCGGGTTTATTCCAGGATGGAAGGATTCTTCAACATATCAATGTGACACAGCATATTAACACACTGAAAGATAAAAACCATGTGATAATCTCAATAGATGCAGAAAGTGACAAAATTCAGCACCCATTTATGATTAAAACTCTTCAAAAACTGGGCATAGATGGAACTTACATCAATATAGTAAAGGCCATACATTATAAGCCCACAGCAAACATTATTCTCAATGGTGAAAAACTGAAAGCATTCCCTCTAAGATCAGGAACAAGACAAGGGTGTCCACCCTTACCACTATTATTCAACATAGTTTTGGAAGTTCTAGCTATAGGAATCAGAGAAGAAAAAGAAATAGGAATCCAGATTGGAAAAGAAGAAGTAAAGCTCTCACTGTTTGAAGATGATCTGATACTATACAGAGAAAACCCTACAGATACTATCAGAAAATTACTAGAGCTAATCAGTAAATTTAGCAATGTCACAGGATAAAAAATCAATACACAGAAATCACTTGCATTCCTATATACTAACACTAAAACATCAGAAAGAGAAATTAAGGACTCAATCCCATTCACCACTGCAACACAAAGAATTAAATATCTAGGAATAAACCTACCTAAGGAGACAAAAGAATTGCATACAGAAAATTATAAGACACTGATGAAAAGAAATCAAAGAACATAAACAGATGGCGAGATATTCCATGTTCCTGGGTAGGAAGAATCAATATTGTGAATATGACTATCCTACCAAATGTAATCTACACATACAATGCAATCCCTATCAAATTACCAATGGCATTTTTCACAGAACTAGAACAAAAAATTTCACAATTCATATGGAAACACAAAAGACAAATAGCCACAATAGACAGAATACTCCACAAGAATACTGGCGTGGGTTACCATTTCCTTCTCCAGGGGATCTTCCCAACCCAGGAATCAAACCCAGATCTCCTGCATTAGAGGCAGATGTTTTAATAGACACAATAGCCAAAGCAGTCTTGAGAAAGAAGAATGAAGCTGGAAGAATCAACCTTCCTGACTTCAGATCATACTACAAACCTACAGTCATGAAAAGGGTATGGTACTGGCACAAAAACAGAAATATAGACCAATGGAACAAGGTAGAAAGCCCAGAAATAAACCCATGCACCTATCGGTATCTTATTTTTGACAAAGAAGGCAAGAATATACAATCAGGCAAAGACAGCCTCTTAAAAAAGTGGTGCTGGGAAAACTGGACAGCTACATGTAAAAGAACGAAATTAGAACACTTCCTAACACCATACACAAAGATAAACTCAAAATGGATTAAAGACCTAAATGGAAGACCAGAAACTATAAAACTCTTAGAGGAAAACATAGGCAGAACACTCGATGACATAAATCAAAGCAAGATCCTCTATGACCCACCTCCTAGAGTAATAGAAGTAAAAACAAAAGTAAAAAACTGGAACATGATTAAAATCAAAAGCTTTTGCACAGCAAAGGAAACTATAAGCAAGGTTAAAAGACAACCCTCAGAATGGGTAAAAATAATAGCAAATGAAACAACTGACAAAGGATTAATTTCCAAAATATACAAGCAGCTCATACAACTCAATACCAGAAAAACAAACAACCCAATCAAAAAGTGGGAAAAAGACTTAAACAGACAATTCCTCAAAGAAGACATACAGATGGCTAACAAACACATGAAAATGCTCAATATCGCTCATTATTAGAGAAATGCAAATCAAAACTACAGTGAGATACCATCTCACATCGGTCAGAATGGCCATCATCAAAAAGTCTGCTGCTGCTGCTGCTAAGTCGCTTCAGTCGTGTCCAACTCTGTGCGACCCCGTAGACGGCAGCCCACCAGGCTCCCCCGTCCCTGGGATTCTCCAGGCAAGAACACTGGAGTGGGTTGCCATTTCCTTCTCCAATGCATGAAAGTGAAAAGTGAAAGTGAAGTCGCTCAGTCATGTCTGACTCTTAGCGACCCCATGGACTGCAGCCTACCAGGCGTCTCCATCCATGGGATTTTCCAGGCAAGAGTACTGGAGTGGGGTGCCATTGCCTTCTCAAACAATAAGTGCTGGTAAGAGTGTGGAGAAGAGGGAATCCTCAGGTACTGTCAGTGGGAGTATAAACTGATACAACCACCGTGGAAGAGAGTATAGAGATTCCTTTAAAAACGAGGAACAAAACCACCATATGACCCAGCAATCCCACTCCTAGGCATATACCCAGAGGAAACAAAAACTGAAAAGACACACGTACCCCAATATTCATTCCAGCACTATTTACAACAGCTACAACATGGATGCAATCTAGATGTCCATCTACAGATGAATAAATCTGTATATTTACAGATTTCTTTATCCATGAATAAATCTGGATAAAGAAGTTGTGGTACATATACACAATAGACTATTACTCAGCCACAAAAAGGAATGCATTTGCGTCAGTTCTAATGAGGTAGATGAACCTAGAGCATATTATACAGAGAGAAGTAAGTCAGAAATAGAGAGATAAATATGATATACTAACACATATATATGGAATCTAGAAAGATGGTACCCAAGAATTTATCTGCAGGGCAGCAATGGAGAAACAGACATAGAGAACAGACTTATGGACATGGGGAGAGGGGAGGAGAGGGTGAGATGTGTGGAGAGAGTAACATGGAAACTTACATTATCATACGTAACACAGATAGCCAACGGGTATTTGCTGTATGTCTCAGGAAACTCAAACAGGGGCTCTGCATCAACCTAGAGGTATGGGATGGGACAGGAGATGGGAGCAAGGTTGAAGAGGGAGGGCATATCTGTATACCTATGGCTGATTCATGTTGAGGTTTGACAGAAAACAGCAGAATTCTGCAAAGAAATTACCCTTCAATTAAAAAATACTTAAAAATTTTTTTATCTCCAAGTACATTTACATTTAGAGGTAACTGGGGATTGAGATTTTAACATACAGATTGTGCAGCAACACAATTAAGCCCGTAACACACCTGGCCCACATCCAGTCTCACACTTGGTCTTGATTCTTCTCCCTCATTAATAACACTCTCAAGTCTTTTTCATATTTAAACACCAGCAGGCCACCACTAGCCCATATCTTTCCCCTGTCCCATCTGGCTGTTTGCCTTAACTGCCGAGATGTGAAAATATCCCAGACTAGGAGTCTCCAGTCCAGGGGTCAAAAATGACTTAGTAACTGAACAACACCACCAAGGAGTCTCCACCTCAAAGTAGAGGGGTAGATCATCAATGGACCAGGGGGAGAACCAGAGAGCACCAGCCTATCGAAAGTTTGGCCCGCTGCTAAACTTCAGTCATGTGTGAAAACGGAGCCCAGGGTATCTTGTTCTTTTGACTTTCAAGAGAACCTAGAAATATAACATTTCCCAAGTTTTATATGCAGGTGTCAAGGAAAAAAAAAACAAAATACTTTAAGCGGGCCAAAAAAGTAGACCTCAAATCTCTCTTTTTCTTGATTTTTTCCATGATCTCTTTCTTACCTTCCCCATTTCTTACCTCACTCATTTTAACATTTCTGACATCAGGTTTCTTTGCATCAATTCCTTTTTGCATATTCCACGAAAACAGTTATTGCTGAAGTCCACACAGCTTTCCTGTTAACCTCCCCATTTTTAATGTGAGCTCCTTGAAGGTAGATTGTGTCTATTTTATCTCATTTGTGTCATATTTCAAATGCTTAACACTGTATCCTGAACAAATGATTATTGAGTAAAGAACTAGCTTATCTCTTTGGAGCAACCAAAATGCAGGGAGGAACTATAAATCAAAGAATTCTAGCTTGAATAATTTTGTAAGGGCTCACCACTTATTTTATTTACCTAATTCCTTCATTATTTCAGCAAGATTCCTGCTTAGCATGTAATGTATATCCTCCTACATGGCATGAGAGCTTAAATTCCCACTTTTCTTCCAAATGGCAAATTTTAGCTTCTTAAGAGGAAAATTCTGATATAATGCTATCTTTTATTTACAAGGTCAATTATCTACAGGCTTGACATTTTAGAACATAGTCAAGTATCAAGTGATGGTGGTTAAGTCACTAAGTGGTGTCCGACTCTTGTGACTCCAGGGACAGAGGAGCCTGGCAGGCTACAGTCCGTGGGATTTGCCAGGCAAGAATACTGGAGTGGGTTGCCATTGCTTTCTCCAAGTCAAGCATCAAGAGAAAAGAAATTCTATAAATTGTCAGAATGGATGGTTAATGTCAGAATAGATGGTTCAGTTCAGTTCAGTTCAGTCACTCAGTTGTGTCCGACTCTTTGCGACCCCATGAATCGCAGCACGCCAGGCCTCCCTGTCCATCACCAACTCCCGGAGTCTACTCGACCTCATGTCCATCGAGTCGGTGATGCCATCCAGCCATCTCATCCACTGTCATCCCCTTCTCCTCCTGTCCCCAATCCCTCCCAGCATCAGGGTCTTTTCCAATGAGGCAACTCTTCGCATGAGGTGGCCAAAGTATTGAAGTTTCAGCTTCAGCATCAGTCCTTCCAGTGAACACCCAGGACTAATCTCCTTTAGGATGGACTGGTTGTTCATTAATTTCACTTATAAGGGAACCCTACAGGCCTTCATGCAGAATCTTAATATCTTACGTTTAAATTTTTTTTTTTTTTTTTTACATTTGATTTTTTAAGGAATCTTCACAGTATTCTCCATAGTGGCTGTACTAGTCTGCATTCCCACCAACAGTGTAAGAGGACTCCTTTTTTTCTGCACCCAGCATTTATTGTTTGCAGATTTTTGATAGCAGCCATTCTGACTGGCGTGAGATGGTACCTTAATTGTGGTTTTGATTTGGATTTCCCTGATAATGAGTGATGGTGAGCATCTTTTCATGTGTTTGTTAGCCATCTGTATGTCTTCTTTGGGGAAATGTCTATTTAGTTCTTTGGCCCAGTTTTTGATTGGGTCGCTTATTTTTCTGGAATTGAGCTATAGGACTTGCTTGTATAGTTTTGAGATTCTTTGTCATGATGGTAGTTTTAAAGTGCTCCCTTTCTCCATCTAATAAGGTTTATAAAATTTTCCCTTAACACGTTTCCTCATGTGATTTCTACACCATTGTCTTGTTTTTATATTGCTTTTGATTCTGTATAACTAAGGTTAATGGGATTGTTTTCTTATTTTCCAAGTCTACAAAAATCCACAGGGATTTTAGTTTACTCTGGGGTATCAGTCCACATAGCATGCAGATGTTTTATCCTACCCAGTGTCTACAATTGAAAACATTTTCCTGTCTTCTTGCTTTGTCTCAATCCCTGGTGAGTAATGACTTCAAATATAAATACTGGCAGCTGTTGGAGGTATATAACACATCTGGGTCTCTTGAGTACCCCTTAAAGAACTTGTAAGATTCACTCAGTGTGTATAGCTGGTCTTAATTCTCCCGAGCTAAACCTCAGGTGGCCAGCTTCCTGGAGCTGTGAAAATGAAGAGCCTCTCTTGAGAGTGGAAGGGGTGTTAGTAATTGTCTTTCGTCTCCTTCTGCTTCGCAGTCTATATACGATAGTAAGGACTGGGATTTCAAAAGTCAAGAAGGTGGCGTTTCTGTGTTTCAGGTGCCTTGATTTTTGTCATGCTCAGTTTCCTGGGAGCTGATCTCTTTCATGCTCTCTGGAGGTTGACATCAAAATGGCAACTAATTAAAAGTAGAAAATTTGGTATCATTTGAACCTGAGTACTTTTTCAAAGATGAGAGAGGTAGATATCCTAGATTCAAAGTAATACACTTTTAACTTTTTGGCCAAATCGAGAATCATACCATATGAGTTACTAGTAAATAAAACTCACAGATATGTTTCTATAAAGATATATATTAATTTTATTTTTGGACCTGTCACTCAAAGTAGTCTTTATCCTCAGGGTGTTTTTCCCATGGATGAATATTGATCTAAATGTTAACTCACAAAGCATCTAGAGGTCTTTTCAAAGACCTCTAGATGCTTTGTGAGGTAACCTTGTATAGGTTAAAATTTTAGATACCAGAACTCAATGGTACATAAGCTATAGCATAATAAAAAGCCTTTAATTTAAAGTCTTCCTCCAAATGATTGTCAGCTTTTTTTTCCCCCCAACCTGTCAAGGCTATTTTAACTCTTAGCAGTAGCAGCAGAGTTTGTCTGATTGAGCCCAAGAATTTGCATCTTGCCCTATACCCTTCCCCATTAGCAAACGCTGCACATGGAGCAGTTTCTCCTAAAGCAGCTTTTTAAGTGACATTGCATTGAAGGTAAATTCTGCTGCCCACTGCCAACCACTCTTGAGAATAGCAGTACAATCCTGACTTATGTATCATGTTTAAGTTAAAACACATAATTCTACATGGAAAGATTCAGGGCAACCTTGCCTTGGGCTAAGAAAAGCAATATATTGGGCGATAGATGGTTCTTTTTGCTAGAGGCAGTGAGGGTTAGCATTCAAAGAAAGTTATATTTGGAATTTTTCTCTATGCACAAAGCATAAAAAGTGGGCAAGAGAAGAGTGCTTACATTTAGAATCCACCTATGTCCTAGGCACTAAATTAGGAGTTTTTCATCAGTTGTCCTGATGGGTATTTCTGTCACATTTTATTCATGTCAAAACTGAGGCCCAGAGGAGTTCAGTTGCCAGAGGTCACTCAGGTTGTAAGTGGCAGAACTGGAGTTTGAATCCAGGAAGTACCAGGGACAGGACGCCACACAATACTGCACTGGCCGTTTGGACAAACTTGAAAATGGATCAACGTTTACTGAACTTTTTACAGCCTTCTACTTACGAGTCATCTTGGTTTGTTTATTTGGCAAGAATCATATTAGAATCTACATAATCAGAACATGCGCGTTTCTAGGTAATAAAGTTTGGCAGAGTTCTTCTGCTGTGGATAGTGGAAAGACCCTGGGTTTAATATTCAGAAAGACCCCCAGGTGAAATGTGCCTTTGGGCAAGTTACTTTCCAAACCTGTTTTCTCCCCTGTAAAGTGATGATAAGAATAGAAACCTTTTAAGATTGCAGGAAGAAGTAGAAATCATATATGTAAATGCCTAGTACAGTGCCTGGCATGTAGTAGGAGTTAAAGCCAGTATTGTCATTGACATGCATGAGAATACCTTTGTTGAACAATAGGCTTCTATTATCATTATAGACAACGATTGTTGAACTTTTAAAGCTCTCTATCTACTCCTTTGATCACACTGTAAAGTATTCTCAGATCAGCGCATCACCTGGCTATGGTAATGGCGATTTACTTGTAAGTTGTATCTGTCAGACTTTCCGTATAACGATCTAAGTGGCTATATATTCTTTAAGAACACAGATAATTTCATAATACTGGCGAATTCTCAGTTTCATGAAATTGACTTCATTAAACTTTTTTGAACGTTTCAAACACACACAAAAATAACTTTAGTATAAAGAACAACACATGCCCAACAGCTAGCTGGGACAGGTGATCAGATTTGATCATCAGGGTTTTGCCACATTTATTTTATCTACTTTTTTTGTGTTGGTTTTCTTTTAATCTTTGACATATATTAAAGAAAATCTCACATCATGCTATTTATACCTATGTCTTTAAAAATAAATCTAAACACATTTTCTTTTCTTTCTTTTTTTTTTCACCTGTGCCATGTGGCCCAGATCTGTTTCCTGACTAGGGATTGTGCCCCGGCCATGGCAGTGCTAGTCCAGAATCCTAACGACTGGGCCATCGAGGAACTCCAGGAGTTCTTACATGCCATGTTATGTAGTACGTGGTATGCCTAACAAAACTGGCAGTAACTTTGTGTTACCTAATATCTAGTCCATAATCAAATGATTCTAGTGGTCCTGAAGATTGGAGAAATATTGTCAATATAAATCCTAGAAGTTGCATTTAGTTAAATCCCTTAAGCCTTTTTTTTTTTGTTGTTGTTGTTTACTCTAGAGCAGACCCTTCTCTTCCTCAGTCGCCTTCTTCTTCTGCCATTGATTTGTGCAGAAACTGGGTCACTTGTCTTGTAGAAGGTTCCACAGCCTGGACTTGTCTGTTTGCTCCTCTGTTTCATTTAACTTGTTCTGCCACTTCTGGAAGTGAAAGTTAGCTCCAGACCCAAGGCGTCATTATATTTAGGTTCAGATTTTTGGCCAGGAATATTCAAAGGATTAGGGTATTTCACAAAGAGGCCAAAACTTCTGGGTGTCCTACTTTGAGTGATACTGAGATGGAGTCATTCCAGGTGCTGACAGCCTTCATTGATACTGACTGCCGGATGTCATTTCATTTGGGGTTGCAAAGTGGTGCATTTCTAACTACCACTCCATTTCTTTTAAATTGCTTTATTGAGATATAATTGACATGCAATAAATTGCACACATTTAAAGTACACAGTTTGGAAAGTTTTAATGTAGGTACATCTGTGAAACCATTAGCACACCAAGAAAATGAACACACTCATCATCCTTGAGTTCCCTAGTGCCTCATTGTAACCCTTCCCCCGGCCTCTCTGTCCTGCCCCTGTTCCAGACAGCTGCTGCTGCTAAATCGCTTCAGTCATGTCCGACTCTGTGCAACCCCATAGATGGCAGCCCACCAGGCTCCCCGTCCCTGGGATTCTCCAGGCAAGAATACTGGAGTGGGTTGCCATTTCTTTCTCCGAGAGAGCTACTGGTCTACTTTTTATTAGAACAGATTAATTTATATCAATACCTGTCCTGGNTGTCCGACTCTGTGCAACCCCATAGATGGCAGCCCACCAGGCTCCCCGTCCCTGGGATTCTCCAGGCAAGAATACTGGAGTGGGTTGCCATTTCTTTCTCCGAGAGAGCTACTGGTCTACTTTTTATTAGAACAGATTAATTTATATCAATACCTGTCCTGGTTATCTATAATACTCATCCTCATGAGGTGAAAGAATAGTTGTTTACATAGGTATAATCCTAGACTGGCATGCTGCAGTCCATGGGGTCACAAAGACTCAGACATGACTGAGCAAACTGAACTGAACTGAATCCTAGAAAAGTTGTCTGTCGGTTAGCATATAATTCTAAAAGTTAAATTAAAATTTTCTACTTAGTCACATGTGGAAAGCACATTGAGCCTTCTGTTTACTGGATGATGTGATTGACACAGCCAGTACCAGAGGAATCAAATGGCTCCAGAAGCACCCGACGCTTCTGGGGCTTTAACATTTCCTCCTAGAGTTATTTTACAGACATCTCCTCTGCCCCCAGACAGCTTTCACAGATCTATAGGATCTGAAAGATAATAACAGGACAGGGGTCTATTCATTTCCCTATATTGCTTTAACTGCCCAGGCTCAACTACTTGCATTAAAGTAAAATAGACAAGATAATTGCTGGCATCTACACAAAACATTTTTCCTCTTAATTGGAACTATAAACAGAGTTTCTGGTTGTTGGATTTGAATTCTCTTTTAGCTGATAACCTTATGAAGAGCAGAGCATAATGTGTCCGTGTTTGGCAAGCCCACGAAGTGTGGAGTAAAGAGCCTTGATTGAGTAGGATCCCTGACTTTCAGGGACTCCTCTAGCCTCAGCCCAGGGAGTACCTTCTAACCACGGGTGCAGCTCATGGAGATGAGCGTGGCACCCTCATGCTACAATACCGACATGTGGTGAGGGGCAAATAAAATGCTACAAACTACTGCGGAAGCTGATCTGACAGTGAGGTAGGAAACCAGTAATTTCAAAATAAATACAACTTCAACGAGAATACAATGACAATTTAATTTTAAAACTTTCCCCAAGTCCTCTTATGAACCGAAGTGACTACTAAAGAGACGAAATGAAAAACCTGTGGCTCTATCAACAAATCCATAGGGAATCCTCCCAAACCCTACAACGTGTGTGTGACTGAACTGCCTACAGCAGTGGGACATGGTGAATAGCTTTGTTGTGAAGATCAAGCCGTGAGAAGGCAGAGGTGGCAACACAGCCCTGAATCTGTCATAGTCATGTGGTGCCTCTTTAGCTCTGACAATGTTTTCGTCCAGAAGTCTATTTTGTCTGATAGTAATATCACCTACTCATCACCGACTCAATGGACATGAGTTTGGGTGGACTCCAGGAGGTAGTGATGGACAGGGAGGCCTGGTGTGCTGCAGTCCATGGGGTCGTGAAGAGTTGGACACGACTGGGAACAACAGACTGGTTCCTAATAGGAAAAGGAGTATATTGTCTCCCTGCTTATTTAACTTCTATGCAGAGTACATCATGAGAAACGCTGGGCTGGAAGAATCACAAGCTGGAATCAAGATTGCCAGGAGAAATATCAATAACCTCAGATATGCAGATACCACTCTTATGGCAGAAAGTGAGGAGGAGCTAAAAAGCCTCTTGTTGAAAGTGAAAGAGGAGAGTGAAAAAGTTGGCTTAAAGCTCAACATTCAGAAAACGAAGATCATGGCATCCGGTCCCATCACTTCATGGGATGTAGATGGGAAAACAGTGGAAACAGTGTCAGAATTTATTTTGGGGGGCTCCAAAATCACTGCAGGTGATGATTGCAGTCATGAAATTAAAAGACACTTACTCCTTGGAAGGAAAGTTATGACCAACCTAGATAACATATTAAAAGGCAGACACATTACTTTGCCAACAAACGTCTGTCTAATCAAGGCTATGGTTTTTCCAGTAGTCATGTATGGATGTGAGAGTTGGACTGTGAAGAAGGCTGAGTGCCGAAGAATTGATGCTTTTGAACTGTGGTGTTGGAGAAGACTCTTGAGAGTCCCTCGGACTGCAAGTAGATCCAACCAGTCCATTCTAAGGGAGATCAGTCCTGGGTGTTCATTGGAAGGACTGATGCTAAAGTTGAAACTCCAATACTTTGGCCACCTCATGCGAATGAGTTGACTCATTGGAAAACACTCTCATGCTGGGAAAGACTGGGGGCAGGAGGAGAAGGGGACGACAGAGGATGAGATGGCTGGATGGCATCACCGACTTGATGGAGATGAGTTTGAGTAAACTCTGGGAGTTGGTGATGGACAGGGAGGCCTGGCGTGCTGCGATTCATGGGGTCGCGAAGAGTCAGACATGACTGAGCGACTGAATTGAACTGAATATCAAGTAACAAGTTTCTTTTGTTTGGTGTTTATCGAGTGCATCTTTATCTTGAGACAAGAATATACAAGGGGGAAAAGAGTTTCTTAAATAAGTGGTGTGGAAAAACTGGACAGCAGCATGTGAAAGAATGAAATTAGAGCATTTCATAACACCATATAGCAAAATAAGCTCAAAATGCATTAAAGACCTAAGTGTAAGACCATATACTATAATAAACTCGTAGAGGAAAACATGTTTTATTATTTATTTTAAATCTGTAAGTTAAAACAAATTGTATTTATAAAATAAATTGTGTGTGTGTTTTTTTTTGGATCCTTCTCCTAAAGCAAAGCAAATAAAAGCAAAAATAAACAAGTGGAACTTAATTACACTTAAAAGCTTTTGCACAACAAAGGAAACCTCAAAATGTAAAGAAAACCTTCTGAATGTAAAGAAATACTGAAAATTATAGGACTGATAAGAGATTAATATCCAACAGATATAAACAGCTCGTCTAACTCAGCATCAAGAAAACAAACAACCTGATTAAAAAATGGGCAGAAGAACTGAATAGACATTTTGTCAAAGAGGAGATGCAGGTGGCCAACAGGCATGTGAAAAGATGTTCAACATTGCTAATCATCAGGGAAATGCAAATCAAAACCACAGTGAGATACCACCTCACACCTGTAAATGAGATATCATTAAAAAGAACACAAAGAACAAATGTTGGTAAGAATGTAGGGAAAGAGAACCCTTGTAGGTGGAACTGTAAATTGGTGCAGTCACTGTGGAAAACAGTATTGAGGTTTCTCAAAAAACTGAAAATAGAGTTACCAGCGATGGTAAATCTCAAAATATAAAATCACATTTGGTATGCTAAATATAGGGGTCGTAGAATATGACGCAGCAGTTCTACTCTTGAATATATATCAGAGAGAAAAACACTAATTTGAAAAGATAAGTGCACCCAGTATTCATGGCAGCATTCCTCCCTATACTTAACGTGTTCTGTTTGGGCTCATATTCCTTCTTCATGAAGTGTATCCTTTACAAGTTCTTCAGTAAGGATATGTTGGTGGTAAATTGTTCTTATTTATCTGAAAATGCCATTTTGGCTCTTATCTTTGAAGATTAATTTCATTGCTTATGCTACTCTAGGTTGGTACTGATCTTAGCACATTAAAATTAAATTTTACAGCTCGACGTCTTATTTTGGAGAAGTCGGCCATCAGTCAAATGGCCATTATTTGGAAGATAGTCTTTTTTCCCCCACTGTTACTATTTTTAAGATATTTTCTTTTTCTGTAATGCTCTTCAGTTTCACTGTTGTGCATCTAGCTATAGATTTATTTTTAATTTATTCCTTTAACATTTATTATTAACATGAGAATTTATTTTTGTCACGAGACCTAGAAAGTTCTCAGCCAACATCTTTGTATATTCTTTTCCATTCTATTTACTCTTTCTGAAACTCCAGCTAAATGACTTTTAGAACTTACTAGTCAATTCCTCTTGTCTCTGAATTACTTTTGTAGTTTTTGCATCTTCAGCTGCTTTCTGTGTAATATTTTTGGATTTCTTTTCTACTTTACTGTTTTTCACCAATTCTAATTTACTGTTTAATCCCTCTTGTGTTTTAAACTTTAATTGTCTTTTTTATTTCTAAAGTTCTTCAAAGATCTGCTTGAGTATTCTTCTTGGTCCTTTATTCCTTTTTCATATCTCTATGATTTTTATTTTTAACAAAATAAATATTTAACATGCTAAATATGATTTTATATTTTGAGATTTTTCTGATTTTTGCTGGATGTTGTTTCTTTTCCTGACTCTTCATTTCCTTATATAGGGACTTATCTGTGAGCTGATCATTTTTCTCAGATGTTTCCTAGACTAATGATTTTGAGGCGTGGGGCGAGGTTCCGTGCTCCAGAGAGGATGTACATTCACTCCTTCCAGTCAGTTGTAGCCACTACCTATCCATGACCACTTTCAGCTGACCTCTGAGATATTTTGAACTACATCAATAGAGTCAATTCAAGCTGCAAACCATTGAGAAGAATAAACCTCAAAGGAAACTTATTTTTCCTTAACCCAATAAAATGACAAACCTCCCCTTGGGTACCTTGTGGTCAGTTCAGCTCAGTCGCTCAGTCGTGTCTGACTCTTTGCGACCTCATGAATCACAACACTCTAGGCCTCCCTGTCCATCACCAACTCCCAGAGTTTACTCAGACTTATGTCCATCGAGTCGGTGATGCCATCCAGCCATCCTCTGTCGTCCCCTTCTCCTCCTGCCCCCAGTTCCTCCCAGTATCAGGGTCTTTTCCAATGAGTCAACTCATTCGCATGAGGTGGCCAAAGTATTGGAGTTTCAGCTTCAGCATCAGTCCTTCCAATGAACACCCAGGACTGATCTCCTTCAGAATGGACTGGTTGGATCTCCTTGCAGTCCAAGGGACTCTCAAGAGTCTTCTCCAACACCACAGTTCAAAAGCATCAATTCTTCAGCACTCAGCTTTCTTCACAGTCCAACTCTCATATCCATACATGACCATAGGAAAAACCATAGCCTTGACTAGATGGATGTTTGTTGGCAAAGTAATGTGTCTGCTTTTTAATATGTTATCTAGGTTGGTCATAACTTTGCTTCCAAGGAGTAAGTGTCTTTTAATTTCATGACTGCAGTCATTATCTGCAGTGATTTTGGAGCCCCCCAAAGTAAAGTCTGACACTGTTTCCACTGTTTTCCCATCTATATCCCATGAAGTGATGGGACCAGATGCCATGATCTTAGTTTTCTGAATGTATAACTTTGCTTCCAAGGAGTAAGTGTCTTTTAATTTCATGACTGCAGTCATTATCTGCAGTGATTTTGGAGCCCCCCAAAGTAAAGTCTGACACTGTTTCCACTGTTTTCCCATCTATATCCCATGAAGTGATGGGACCAGATGCCATGATCTTAGTTTTCTGAATGTTGAGCTTTAAGCCAACCTTTTCACTCTCCTCTTTCACTTTCATCAAAAGGCTCTAGCTCCTCTTCACTTTCTGCCATAAGAGTGGTATCATCTGCATATCTGGTTTATTGATATTTCTCCCGGCAATCTTGATTCCAGCTTGTGCTTCTTTCAGCCCAGCATTTCTTATGATGTACTCTGTATAGAAGTTAAATAAGCAGGGTGGCAATATACTCCTTTTCCTATTAGGAACCAGTCTGTTGTTCCATGTCCTGTTCTAACTGCTGCTTCCTGACCTGCATACAGGTTTCTCAAGAGGCAGGTCAGGTGGTCTGGTATTTCCATCTCTTTCAGAATTTTCCACAGTTTATTGTGATCCACACAGTCAAAGACTTTGGCATAGTCAATAAAGCAGAAATAGATGTGTTTTTTTCTGGAACTCTCTTGCTTTTTAGATGATCCAGAAGATGTTGGCAATTTGATCTCTGGTTCCTCTGCTTTTTCTAAAACCAGCTTGAACATCTGGAAGTTCACGGTTCACATATTGCTGAAGCCTGGCTTGGAGGATTTTGAGTATTACTTTACTAGCGTGTGAGATGAGTGCAATTGTGCGGTAGTTTGAGCATTCTTTGGCATTGCCTTTCTTTGGGATTGGAATGAAATTTGACCTTTTCCAGTCCTGTGGCCACCGCTGAGTTTTCCAAATTTGCTGGCATATTGAATGCAGCACTTTCACAGCATCATCTTCCAGGATTTGAAATAGCTCAACTGGAATTACATCACATCCACTAGCTTTGTTTGTAGTTATACTTCCTAAGGCCCACTTGACTTCACATTCCAGGATGTCTGGCTCTAGGTGAGTGATCACACCATTATGATTATCTTGGTCATGAAGATCTTTTTTGTACAGTTCTTCTGTGTATTCTTGCCACCTCTTAATATCTTCTGCTTCTGTTAGGTTCATACCATTTTTGTCCTTTATCAAGCCCATCTTTGCATGAAATTTTCCCTTGGTTTCTCTAATTTTCTTGAAGAGACCTCTAGTCTTTCCCATTCTGTTGTTTTCCTCTATTTCTTTGCACTGATCGCTAAGGAAGGCTTTCTTATCTCTCCTTGCTATTCTTTGGAACTCCGCATTCAAATGTTTATATCTTTCCTTTTCTCCTCTGCTTTTTGCTTCTCTTCTTTTCATAGCTATTTGTAAGGCCTCCTCAGGCAGCCATTTTGTTTTTTTGGATAATCCCTTATGATTATGCAGTGGAAGTGAGAAATAGATATAAGGGACTAGATCTGATAGGTAGAATGCCTGATGAACTATGGACGGAGGTTCATGACATTGTACAGGAGACAGGGATGAAGATCATCTCCACCTTGTGGTAGAGAGGATAATACCCCTCACCTGTCTTGTGTTTTCATCCCTGGGAACTATGTTGTTGTGTCTGACTCTGTGACCCCACAGACCCCACAGACTGCAGCATGCCAAGCTTCCGTGTCCTTTTCTATCTCCTGGGGCTTGCTCAAACTCATGTCCATTGAGTCAGTGATGCCATCCAACCATCTCATCCTCTGCCACCCCCTCTCCTCCTGCCCTCAATCTTTCAGGGTCTTTTGCAATTAATTGCCCCTTTGTTTCAGGTGACCAAATATTGGAGCTTCATTGTCAGTCCTTCCAATGAATAGTCAGGGTTCATTTCCTTTAATTGAGTAGTTTGATCTCCTTGCAGTCCTAGGGACTTTAAAATGTTCATATCTTCATCCCCGGGAACTCTGAATTTCACCTTGCCTGGCAGAAGGAGCTTTGCAGATGTGGTCTTGTTAAAGGTACCCAGATGGGAGATTATCCTGGATCATTATGGTGGTATGATATAAATACCAGAATCTTTATGAGAGGAATCTAGGTGGAGCTGGAGTGGAAGGCTGGAGATGTAGAGATGGAAGCAGGTCCAAGTGTAGGGGCCAGGAAATACGGTCAGTCTCTAGAGGTTGGGAGGGGCAAAGAAAGAATTTCTCTCTTGAAAAATTCGCTTGGAATTCAGCCCTGGCAATATCTTGATTTTAGATTTGTGACCTCCAGACTTACGAAGTCATAATTTTGTTGCAAGCAGCTACGTTTCTGGTAACTTGTGGGGGCAGAAGTCAGAAACTAGTGTGTGTGCTGTGTGATGTGCTCAGTTGTGTCTGACTCTTGGTGACCCCGTGGACTGTAGCCCGCCAGGCTCCTCTGTCCGTGGGGTTTTCCAGGCAGGAATCCTGGAATGGGTTGCCATTTCCTTCTGCAGGGGATCTTCCCCATCCAGCGATCAAACCTTGTCTCTTGAATCTCCTGCCTTGCCAGGCAGATTCTTTACCACTGGTGACACCTGGGGAGCCCTAGGAAACTAGTACCACATTTCTTTAAAAATTTTTTTTAATGGCTGAGTAAGTATGGCAAAACCAATACAATATTGTGAAGTAATTAACCTCCAATTTAAATAAATTTATATTAAAAAAATTTGTGTGTGTGTGACCTTACAATGAGGGATGAGGGAGCTTTGAGATTCCCCATATTCCAGGGCAAGGAGGTAGCCTTCTGTGAGGCCACCTGCTTTGAGTGAGCCCCAGGCTTGAGTGTCCCGCGTGAAGTCCTGTGCAGCCGTCAGAAGCGCTAGTTCCCAGCTGGTTGGAGACTTGGTGATGGAGAGCTGCTCTGATGTTCACTCACTAGGGTAAAGAATCTACCTGTGATACAGGAGACTCACGTTTGATCCCTGGATGGGAAAGATGCCCTGGAGAAGGGAATGGCAACCCACTCCAGTATTCCTGCCTGGAGAATCCCATGGACAGAGGAGCCTGGTGGGCTACAGTCCATGGGGTTGCAGAGAGTTGGACATGACTGAGTAACTAACACACACACACCCCTGAGTTACCCTTTNGCAACCCACTCCAGTATTCCTGCCTGGAGAATCCCATGGACAGAGGAGCCTGGTGGGCTACAGTCCATGGGGTTGCAGAGAGTTGGACATGACTGAGTAACTAACACACACACACCCCTGAGTTACCCTTTATTTGGGGGCACCTCAAAATTCTTCTCCATTTCTTCCAGTTTAACAACACTTTTTTTTTTCCTGGAAAATTTATTTTATTATTATTATTATTCTTTAATTTTTATTTTTACTTTACTTTACAGTACTGTATTGGTTTTGGCATACACTGACATGAAAAAGCATGTTTTAAATATTATCTAGCGTTTCAGCTATTTCAGTCAGGCAGGTCTTTCAGGGTGTGCAGTCTGTCGTAATGCAGAAAATGGAAATCCAGGGAGCCTTTAACAGTGACTTGGAAAGAGTACTCCTCCTCGTTTCTACCCTTGAAGGCAGTGGGTACGGGATCCATCTCTCGAGGTCATCTCCGCTGGCCTGGTGAAGCAGGCAAGTTCTAACATCAGACTTCCTCAGGCAGCCGCTTCTCTAGAGAGAGTGAAGCCCTAGATAGGAGTTACATCATGGGCTCATTAGAGACAGGTTTTCCAAAGAATTCATTATCTGCTATTCATAAAGTGTTGCTTGGGAGGGGAGAATTTGGCAGCCACGTTGCACCTGAGTGAATGGTTATTGAAATGGACCCTATTTATACACCTGTACCATGATTATCTGGTGGATAGGTCTTAAAGCATTTAGCAGCTTTCTTTTTGTCTTCTAAATGCTGGGAAGTCTGGAGTAGAGACCTGTGTTGCATCTACCTCTCGGGCTTTCTGTTCTTTTTTGGTGTGTGGATTCTTAGCTAATTTATTTATGACTTCTTGGTGTCTAAATCTGTCGGAAAAAAACCTGGACGTCATTGAGAGAAATGTTGAGGGACAGCAGATAAATTAGCAAAATGGCTGTTTTCCTGATGCTAGCTTAGGTTATCCCATTAATAAGGCTGCCTTGGTTTCTTTAAGTATACTTTAAAGCCAAACACAGTGCTGCTAAGAGTTCCATTTTAAACACTTTCTTTTTGCCCTTAATAATATTGGTTTGGTAATGGCTTTAATAAGGAAGTCACTGTGGTTGAGTCACAGAGAAGACATTTTTTCAAAGTGCATTTTCTATAAGAATGTCGGGACAGGCCCCTGAAATACTTGAGAAATAGAAAGAAGCTAAAATCTATTAATAGTTGAGTGGAGTCAGAGTGTTCCCATTTTTAATAAAAGTGGCAAAAGTCAAATAAACAATGTGTGGTGTTACTAGGTTTGCAAAAAGAGGTGAGTGACATAAGCTGGGAACATGGAGACAATGTAAATAAATACACTTAGTTATTTTGGTGAATTCTAAAGGAATTTGTCTGCGGATCAAGGTAATTAGAAGATAAGCTGCAGTTAAAATGTGTATATGTCAATGAAAATTGGGGGATCCCAAATTGGGGTTATAGTTTATGCTTCATGATCATCAGAAAAGTGTCTCCATTCTCAATTTATTATATATTGGTGAAGAATTTTGAAAAAAAATGTTGCTGTAACAACTATAGCTCTTTAAAAACAATGTTTGGTATAATTGCTGGCTTTTAATCTTGTTCTACAATGAATATAAAAGATAATTTAGATAAAATTTTTGTTTCTAAAGACATTTTACAATATAAGTTCACTGAGAGAGGACGCTTATTAACTGGGAGAAATTAGTTTTCTATATTTTTTTCTTACACCAGTCACTATTTTCTATGGATCTACCTTGTCTTTTTAGATGGTTTTCTTATTTGTCAACTAAGTAGCCCTATTATTTCTAGTATTTTATAATGCTGAACACAGAATCCTGAAGTAAGTTTTACTGCCTGTTTGGAAAAATGTTTTGTTAAGTGCTTTATGATTCAACGTTATCAAAACTGAAGGCACTAGTCAGGAAAATTACTTTAGATAATTCAGCATAATTTTATTTATTTATTTTTTAAACTATTTTTCCTTTCTTAATACAATTGAAATTTTATTTATCCTTGAACTGCTTTTGCACCGTGTGCAAATGTCTATGCCTTGAGCTGGTGTGGTGAATTCAGGCACATAAGTTGAATCGCAGTTAAATTTTCCTTCCACCATGCATTGTTATGTACTTCTAGTTGGAAATTTCAGATGGAACTTTCTGAGCATAGTGCTGATTTCCATTCTCATCATCTCACTGAGTGTGTGACGATAGGAGCACCTTAACCAAATTTGCTTACCTGGTCCTCTGGCCTTCTCAGGGTCTTCATCATTTAGTCAGACATGGTTTGGTGACTTCAGACAATAAACTCCAGTGGATAATGCAGTGATGCCAGTATATGTGTTTCTACTCTCACTCGTGTGTTCATAGTTCGTGAATATGTTTATTCTAAGTAAAATGTCTGAATTCTAAGAAAACGTTTAAAAGTTCTGAATTCTAAGATAAAATCTTTTCAAGAAAAATCAAACCACAGATACATGGTTTGTCACAGGTAAACAACATAAACACAGGTAATACAGCATAATTATAAGGCCTTTGAGGAACGGGAGTAGCCTCCTTAGAATGGGTGATCAGGGAATGCCTCTTGGATTGCAGTGACTTCTCATCTGAGACTTGAATGACAAGGAAAGTTGAAGACACAGAAAAAGATGATTCTCACTCGATCAGATGCCCTTATTTGCCCACCGATAAACTTCATACCTGTCTTGTCTGCTCCCCACAAAATCATCCTTCCTTAAGCTGATGGCAGCTGTAGCCTGTGGGCAGCTGGGTTTAGGTGCAAGTTGGACTCTAAGGGAACACTTGTGCCGAGAAGGATTGTGGGTGGGCTGGGTCTTTCCTGCCTTTGAGACTGGAATGTAGGGGACCAGAAGGCATGAACAATGTATTGGCAGAGGACTGAGCCTGCTTTTATATACTACGGGTCCCGGGGGTAGCAGTTCTTTCACCTTCTTCTACTTGCAGCTTTCCTGCTTTATAGACTACTTGAAAAAAAATTGTCAGTGTGCCACTGAGGAAACATATTAATGCATCTAAGGGAGATTCACAAACCAGAGAAAAAAAAGCAAAGCCCCTGGACAGTGTAGTAGAGTTATTGGAGGAGGTAATTAAAACTTGAATTAATAACACTTAAGGAGATTTAAATATATTGGAGAAAAACTTTTGGTTATCTAATGCCATAGTTTTTCCATTTGCATAATTAGAAGATGGTCACTGTAGAGGTTCTAATTAATAGTCTGGAAGATAAATTTCAAGGAACACATCAAAGCACAGTGTAAAAATATAGAATGAGACCATGAGGGAAGGGATAAATGACACAGGAAAGGGATGTAGGTGTCTTACCATGGATTAGAAGTTCTAGAAAGTAAAAACAGAACAAATAGAGAAGAGACAATAATTGAAACAACTGAAAATACAACACTGTCAGACAAATAAAACAGCTGTCTTACTAAGAACCAGACTGAGACCAAACTTCTCCTGTTTCATAACAAAAATCAAAAAAAGAGGAATAACATTTGCAAATGACGAAGTAAAGGACTGTATCAATAAACTTAAACTTGTTCTCCTGTTAAGGAAAAAGAGGGCTATTAGAGTTGTGAAAGATTAGAGTGTGTCTGTCAGTCAGGACAGTGTGGGCTATGCTGTATTAACTAACAATCTCCAGGTCTTCCTGGGTTAACACAAGGAAAGCTGCTTTCATATTCCTGCTGTACGCTTTACATGGGTTTGTGTGAGACTCTGTTCAGAAACTTAGGTTAATGGAAGAACTATTTTAATGCCTTCATAATAACTACTATTGGGAGGGAAATGAGCCTAGAAGCAGCACATCACTGACCTTTGCATTTTACTGTCCAAAGCAAGTCATGTGGCCATGATTCAGTTCAAGGGGAGTGGGGCACTATATTCTAAGATATGTCTGGGAGGAGAACTTGAATGTTTATGAGAGGTCCTTAACTGCTACCATAACATATCACACATATGTTGGGTCTAAGGAAAGTAATTGACCTAAGGCTTTAATCAAACAGTAGATGGACCCGTCAACCTCAGAATGAGGAAAGGTGAGGATAGAAGAGGGAGCAGCGCATTCTCTTGCGTATGTGACTCTGTGCGTGTGTGTCCAGTTGTGTTCATCGTTAGACATAAATGGAGGAGGAAAAGGTAAGTGCTGGGGAATAATACTGAAACTAGACAGATACTCTCGGAGAAGGCAATGGCAACCCACTCCAGTACTCTTGCCCGGAAAATCCCATGGGCGGAGGAGCCCGGTAGGCTAAAGTCCATGGGGTTGCGAAGAGCCGGACATGACTGAGCGACTTCAATTTCCCTTTTCACTTTCCTGCATTGGAGAAGGAAATGGCAACCCACTCCAGTGTTCTTGCCTGGAGAATCCCAGGGACGGGGCAGCCTGGTGGACTGCCGTCTATGGGGTCGCACAGAGTCGGACACGACTGAAGTGACTTAGCAGCAGCAGAGTGATACTCTAAGGGAAATTTTAATAAGTGTAAACTCTCTCTGTAAAACCTACTGTGTGAGTGAAAGAAAAGAAATTTAAAATTAGGAGAAGGGAAAGATAAAGGAGAGACAAGCTTTATTTTACTAAAGCGGGGAAGGAAGGAGAAGAAAAATCGGCATTTGTGGGACACAGTTGAGGACATGTGACATCATAATGGAGAAAATAATTGGTATCTCAAAAATTCTGGAATTAAATATCTGATTATGTATGCAGGCAGTCAGTAGTTAGCAAAATCAAATGTGTCAGGATTTCCAGAGAAAGAGCAAAGGATTGAATCATGAACAGTCTGATTAAACCAGAAAAAAAAAAATGAAGGAAAAAGATGAAATTACTGTGTTGTCCAGAAAGTCTGTTCATAAAATATTACAGAAAACCTTGAATGAACTTTTTGGCCAATCCAATATGACTATAAATGAATATAAAAATAGGATAAATACATCATCTGTGGCAATAATTGTGAATGAATTAAATTTTCTAATATGATGTTTAAATGGCAGGACATATTATAAATCTATTCTGTTTACAAAAAAACACAAAATTATCAGAGTTTAACAATAAAGGAAAAGAATGCCAGGCATTCTCAAACCCAAAGAAATCAGCATTCATAACATTAACAATAGTATAAAATTTATGATGAAAAGCATTGAACAGAATGACATAGAATATAAAAGGCAAAATATAGAAAGGAGTTTTATGTGTTGATACATGCAACTCTGGTAAAAAAGTAAGGAAAATTCTTAAAGGCCATAAATTGTGAGAAAGCAGGAACCAGAAGATGATTGTTCCAAGGGTACTGCTGATTCTTGATAGTTGAGAAATTACATTTTAATACGTTAAGTACAGGACAGAGCAAGCAAATTTGGAACTTGCACAAGTTTGAAGTCCATTAAGATATAGGTGGAATCAGAGACACTTTCTGTTAGCCAAGAATAAAAATAACTGATCTGCAGAGGGAGACAGAAAAGGAATTTTCTCCTCAGCTCTGGTTATGGGTGGAAAAAACCCTCTTCTGCAGATTCCTAGTCATAAACTGGGCTTCCCTAGTGGCTCAGATGGTAAAGAATTTGTCTGCAAAGTGGGAGACCTGGGTTCAAATCTGTTAGCCAAGAATAAAAATAACTGATCTGCAGAGGGAGACAGAAAAGGAATTTTCTCCTCAGCTCTGGTTATGGGTGGAAAAAACCCTCTTCTGCAGATTCCTAGTCATAAACTGGGCTTCCCTAGTGGCTCAGATGGTAAAGAATTTGTCTGCAAAGTGGGAGACCTGGGTTCAATCCCTGGGTTGGGAAGATCCCTTGGAGGAGGGCATGGCAACTCACTCCAGTATTCTTGCCTGGAGAATCCCCATGGACAGAGGAGTCTGGCAGGCTACAGTCCATGAGGTCGCAAAGAGTTGGACATAACTAAGTGACTAAGCACAGCACCACCATAAACTAACTCTTAAGAATTTGGAGTCAGAATTCACCTATTTCTGTCGTTCAAAAAAACTGTAAACGTTGACAGCTTAAAGTGATCCTGGGCTATATTGAGTTTGAAATTGTGGAGGGTCTGAGATTCTACTCTGCTTGCAAGCAGGCAAGCTAGATGGCCATATAATTTTATAGATACTCTGATAGGAAATGTGAAGGTTCTGGGCCAGAGAATAGATGATGATTGACAAAGCACCTCAGCACTGGATCGCTAAGCTGACTCCCCAAAGGATGACACATAGTGTATGGTTGCATCCTCTGGAGAAGGGTCTCAAAATCATGAGACTTGAAGATTATGCAGGATGGCTGTAATATGGGCCCAGCCTTCCCTGGGGGTCAGGGGAGACCTGTACTCTGAAATGTTAACAGACAGCTGTGGAGGAGACAAGTCTTCAGATTTCGCTGGAGCAGTATGATAACTGTAGCTTCCCATGAATTCATTATTGTCCTTTATTTTTTTTTAAAAAAGTTTATTGGAATATAGTTGCTTTACAATGTTGTATTGTTTTCTGCTGTACAAAGTGATTCAGCCACATGTATACAAGTATCACCTCCTCCTTGGATTTCCTACCCATTTAGGTCAACACAGAGCACTGAGTAGAGTTCCCTGTGCTATACAGCAGTTCTCAT
The DNA here is from genome assembly GCA_006410675.1 of Oreotragus oreotragus. Classification (NCBI taxonomy): domain Eukaryota; kingdom Metazoa; phylum Chordata; class Mammalia; order Artiodactyla; family Bovidae; genus Oreotragus; species Oreotragus oreotragus. The sequence goes on along the minus strand of SJYX01009499.1, from coordinate 121,583 downwards.
TGGTATCTGTTTTATACATAGTACTGTGTGTATGTGTGTGAAATGAGTGCAGTTGACACATTCATCTCACATGCATAATTAAAGAGATGGGAATACCAGACCACCTTCCCTGGTGGCTCAGAGGTTAAAGCGTCTGCCTCCAATGCGGGAGACCTGGGTTCGATCCCCGGGTTGGGAAGATCCCCTGGAGAAGGAAATGGCAATCCCCTCCAGTATTCTTGCCTGGAGAATCCCATGGACAGAGAAGCCTAGTAGGTTACAGTCCATGGGGTTGCAAAGAGTCGGACACGACTGAGCGACTTCACCTCACCTCACCTTACCTGCCTACTGAGAAATCTGTATGNCCTGGTGGGCTGCCGTCTATGGGGTCGCACAGAGTCGGACACGACTGAGGTGACTCAGCAGCAGCAGCAGCTTCTCCTACCAGTTGGTCCTGCCTGCAGGGTCTTAGGGCTTCCCTGGTGGCTCAGACGGTAAAGAATCTGCCTGCAATGTGGGAGACCTTGGGTTTGATCCCTGGGTTGGGAAGATCCCCTAGAAAAGGGAAAGGCTTCCCACTCCAGTATTCTGGCCTGGAGAAATCCATGGACTGAGGTCGCAAAAAGGTGGACATGATTGAGCGACTTTCACTCCCTCACAGAGTCTTAATCTAAAATTTTGAGTCTGTGGTCTTCTATTTCCAGGATTCCATTTTACAGAATTGATTCTGGAATTATTTTCTGCCTTGTATTATCCAAAGACTCACCATATATTAATTTTCCCTGCAGTTTTTTTTATCAGAGCTGGTTCAATATGAAACCCAATAGGCTATGTCTGGAGTGCATAGAAAGCATTCAGAACATTGTGGCCTACAGAATTTATGATAAAGATAAAGCGGAAGCAACATCATTGTGTTTGCGGGCCAAATGAGGGCATTGGATAAGATGATCTCCAAGAGCTCCTCCAACCTTGTGAGTTAATGATTTCTGGGCAGACAGACAAGAACAGCAGCATAGCTTTGGGGTGAGCTGTGTGAGAAATAAATTGTTCTTTGCACAAATGAATTGAATATAATAGCAATAAATCTCAGAAAGAACACTTCAAAATTATCTTCAATGTCTCATTGTCTGCACAGTTTCATTTTTGTATTTTTTTTTCTTACTTTCTAAGTAATGCCTCTTGTAGGGGGTTTAAAGTGTGGTTCAGCAAATGTTATGTCCATTTGTACTATCTTCCATACCCCAGGACAAGTCATTAGAGGCAAGGACCTAAGGACATTTGGCAAGGACCAACAGGACTAAATGAGGAAAGGAGAGGATTTTTTCTAACTGCTAAAAATGCACAAAGAGGGTGTTTCAAAAGTTGGTCTGTTGATAAGAATTTAATGTGTATTTGCCCAAACCATTAAAGTTATATGGTTAGGTTACCAGGCTAGATCCCAACCCCAAATATGAGAGAACATTAAAAAACTTTATTTTTATATAGGTAACCTCATCTCTAACATCATTTTCTTGGGGAAACAAGTCCGTTTTGGGTTCTCTGCTGCAATGCTGTGGACCTGTCTCCCTCAGCCTAGCAGTAGAAGAGACCGCAGTGATGGGGACAAATGTGGGCAGTTGTCTTCAGACACCCACAGTTCATCCAAGCTGTGCATCTGCCTTCTCTTAGAAGGAACACTTATTCCAAAGACTCACCATATGTTAATTTTCCTGGGGAACAAGGGAAAATTACCTTGAAGGGTGGAGTTCTGAATATGGACTCTCACCATTCTTATGTTTAAATTACTTTACAAATTGAATACTCACAACAGACTGCCTGTCTTTGCATTTAATTTACAATTCTGTTTTGTGACTATGATTGAGAACTCAAGGGTTTTTTGCTCTGTGTTACAATTAGTAAATGGTTTTATGTTCCTTGATGATGATAAATTTGTTTTCAAATTTCATTATAATATCTAAATTGATTATCATCATAGATAAATAGGTACTGACAAATAGATGTCAGTATTTTTCTTATGGCAGAAATGAATGATACAAATTTTTGAATTACTCTGTTGTGGATTTCTTTTTAACTTATAGGAAGAAAAACACACACACACACACAGAATGACAAAGTGTATTTTGAACCAAACAGGAGTTCAGTCATTCATACTACAAACATTTATTGAGCATTCTGTCCTCTGGATTGAAGATGAATAATTCACATTTCCTGCATTCATAGAACTCATGAATTACAGGAAATAAAACAGATAAATAATTCTACTCAAGGCAAAATGAGTAAGTACCATAAAGAAATATTAATAGCAGAGTTCTTTGGGCAACATAAAAGGAGGAAAAAGCATTTCAGCTGAGGCAAGTTTCCTGGAGAAACTGATGCAGAAACTGGTCCTTCTTAAAGAAGAATCTAAAAAGTGATGGGTAGAGAGACCACCAGGAGGAGAACGGAAAACCATTGGTGGTTTTGGAAAGGGGAAGTGGCATGGTTTAGCTGAGTGGTTTAGAAGGCAAACGTATACAAGTCCAGTGATGATTGTAGTGATTCAAATGAAGTCAAGATGCTTTAACAGTACTAACGGGTGTGTACAGAGCACACAGATTTAAGATATGCTAAGGAATCAGGGCTTCCCAGGTGACGCTAGTGGTAAAGAACCCTCCTGCCAATACCAGAGATGTAAGAGATGCAGGTTCGATCCCTGGGTCAGGAAGATCCCCTGGAAGAGGGCATGACAACCCACTCCAATATTCTTGTCTAGAGAATCCCATGGACAGAGGAGCCCGGTGGGCATGACTGAAGTGACTTAGCACGCATGCACATATGCAAGGAAACAGAATCAACAAACTTTGGGGATCCTTTAGAAATAAGAAGTAGAAATACAGATTTGAAAATCAGGAAAGGCAATTACTGAAATTACAAAAGAGTGGTTTTCAAGCTTGTCAAGCGAGAGAGTCACCTGGAGAGCTTAAATATCAACACAGGTTTCAGGCTCTACCTTGTGGACGTAAAGATTCAGTGAGATTTAGGTTTGGTCGCAGGAATCTGCATGTTTAAGCAGCATCCCAGAGGATTTGGATTCACCGGGGCACTGACCACACTTCGAGAAACAGCTCTATGGAAACAGAGGTCACCAAGAGGGTAAGCAAAGCCCCAAAAGGGGCTGACCTGGCTTTTTGGAAAATGAGGAAGAGAATCTGAGACCTGGAGTTCCTCCCTTTTCCCCTCTGCTTCTCCAAGACCTGAGATTAAAGTCACCTTCTGGGANTATGGAAACAGAGGTCACCAAGAGGGTAAGCAAAGCCCCAAAAGGGGCTGACCTGGCTTTTTGGAAAATGAGGAAGAGAATCTGAGACCTGGAGTTCCTCCCTTTTCCCCTCTGCTTCTCCAAGACCTGAGATTAAAGTCACCTTCTGGGAGCTTACTCTTCTAATGTAAAATAATGCGTACAATAGACACACACAAAAATAAAATTGTTTTAAACAGTGCCATGGAGAAAATAAAGCAGAGTAAGGGCTTAAGAATGGTGGGGTTTGCAGGGAGAGGGAAAGGAGGTGGAAGGAGAGTAAGGGCAGCACTTCTGGACTGAATCATAAGGAGAGGCTTTCAGAAAACGACAGGAGTCGAGATCTGAGAAGAGGACGTGGCCAAAGGAGATGAGCGTTGCAGGCATGGGAGCAAGACGGGCAAAGATGATGAGTGAGGAAACCACCCTGTGTGTTCAGGGAATGACTGCAGGGCCAGGGTGCTGGAGCAGAGTGAGGAAGGGGGCAAGTAGTAAGAGCAGAGGGCAGAGGAGAAAGCAGTAGTCAGGCCACAGAATAAGACCCTGTTGGATTCGGGAGTTAACTCTAAGGTGTGGGAGGCCCTCCTTGGAGGCTTTGAGTAGGAGAGTGTCGTGACATGATTTACTTTTTGGAAGAGTCACTTTGCCTGCTTTGGCCATAGCTGTGGCTATGCGGGATGAGCTGGAGGCACTGAGGTGGTTTCAGGTAGACGCTGCAGCAGCTGGGACACGGATGGTAGAAGTGGAGAGATGGGGGCAAACCTGTGTTCTGAAAGGAAAAATGACGTAATTTGCCAATGCATTAGCTATGCGGTAGCTTTTGGAGTTTTTTGCTTGTGCTTTGGTGGAAGGAACAACTGGACACATGAGATGAAGCTTATGTCATACGGTGGAAGCTCAGGGAGAGGAAACCGCAGGGGCTAGTATCTCAGCATTGCTAATGCCTCAAATCATGATGGCACGTGGTAAGCTCGTAACAGATATTTCTTGACTGAATTATTGAAAGACCCGATGCTAGAGAATAGCTAAGAAGGTAAGTTCAGTTCAGTTCAGTCGCTCAGTCGTGTCCGACTCTGCAACCCCATGAACCGCAGCAGGCCAGGCCTCCCTGTCCATCACCAACTCCCGGAGTTCACCCAAACTCACGTAAGGAGTGGGAATAACCCCCTTGGTGGGATTTCGAAGTGTGTCGGGGCACCTGGCGGGGGTTGGGAGTGTGTCAGGGCACCTGGCNGGATGAGATGGTTGGAGGGCATCACCGACTCGATGGACATGAGTTTGAGCAAGCTCCGGGAGTTGGTGATAGACGGGGAAGCCTGGCGTGCTGCAGTCCATGGAGTTACAAAGAGTCAGACGCGACTGAGAGACTGAACTGACTGTGTGTATGCCAATCCCAATCTCCCAGTCCATCCCTTCCCCTTTCCCCTTTAGTATCAGTTTGTTTTTCCTCTACGTCTGTGTCTCTATTTCTGCTTTGCAAATAGGTTTGTCTGTACCATTTTTCTGGATTCCATATATATCCGTTAATACACAATATCTGTTTTTCTCTCTTGGACTTACTTCATTCTGGGTAACAGTCTCCGGTTCTATTTATATCTCTGCAAATGGCATAATTTCCTTCCTTTTAATGGCTGAATAATATTCCATTATACAAGTGTACCACATCTTCTCTATCTATTCCTCTTTTGATGGACGTTTAGGTTGCTTTCATGTCCTGGCTATTGTGAATAGTGCTGCAATAAACCTGGGTTGTGTGTATCTTTTTGAGTTATGTTTTTTTCTGGATATATTCCCAGGAGTGGGATTGTAGCTCTGTTTTTAGTTTTTAAGCAACTTCTGTACTGTTCTCCATAGTGCCTGTACCAATTTACGTTCCCACTGACAGTGTAGGATGGTTCCCTCTGTTATCCTTTAATAAAGTTTACCAGTGTTCTTATTTCAGAAACACTGATGGTACAGAAATGTGAGAACATTCATAGAGATTTGTCTCCCAAACACCTAGAGAAAATGACAACAAAACACTTCTTGAGGAATACACTTGAAACCCAAGCCTCAAGAACATGCACTGGTAAATTTCTAAAATGTTGTTGTTCAGTCACTAAATTGTGTCCAAATAATATGAGCTTATAATCCATCATGAAAATATGGAAGAGACACACTGTTGTGGATGGGTGAAAACAGCAAACTACAAGTGAGAATCACAAAGTTTGCCAGTAATAGAATTCGTAACACAACAGAAATGACGAATGTCTAATATGGTTAAACAAAATAGGTATAACTAAGGTTACAGAATAGAAGGTATTAAAAAATGACCAATCAGACCATAACAGAGCCATATAAAGTTGATAGAGAAAAACTCCAATAATTGAAATGAAAAATTTACTGAGTAGTTTAAGCAGAAGTTTAGACATAGCTGAAGAAAGAAAGAATCACAAATAGAATTGATAGCAATGAGAAATAGAACCTTTTAAAAAGGTTGATATAAGTTTATGTATAGAATTACAGAATAAAAGAATAAAGAGAATGGGAGAAACAAAAGATGAGACGAAGGCTGGGAATTTTCTAGAATTTCTGGTAGAAATCTTTTCTCAGATTCAAGGACTCTACCTTGGAAAGAATAAATAAGTAGGCACGTGCTCTGCTGTGCTTAGTCGCATCCGACTCTTTGCGACCCCATGGACCGTAGCCTGCCAGGCTCCTCTGTCCATGGAGATTCCCCAGGCAGGAATACTGGAGTGAGTTGCGGTGCTCTCCTCCAGGGGACCTTCCCAACCCAGGGATCCAGGCCAGGTCTTCTGCATTGCAAGCGGATTCTTTTACCGTCTGAGCCACCAGGGAAGCCCAGGAATGCTGGAGTGGGTAGCCTGTCATTTCTCCTGGGGCTTTTCCCAACCCACAAATTGAAAAGGGTTTCCTGCATTGCAGGTGGATCCTTTACCAGCTGAGCTACCAGGGAAGCCCAAGTAGGCATGTAAACCTAGACATGATGTTGAAAAACTACAGAGCAACTGAAAGGAAAATAAAAGATGATACACGTTACAGACATTGTAAAAGCAATAAAAATCACAGCAGAGTACACAGTTTTGTCAGAGGGCTAAGAGAAGAGGGAAAAAGGGATATACCAGTAAGCAAAATTATTTTTCAAGAGAAGGGCAAAATATATTTCTTTAGAGACATAAAATTGGATGTGTATGGGATTTTTTTAGGCAAGAGTACTGGAATGGGTTGCCATTTCCTTCTCCAGGGAACATCCTGACCCAGGTCTCCCACATTGTAGACAGATGCTTTATCGGTATATCAACTTTAAGCATGTCTAAAACTTGTCCTTCAGTAAGAAATATAGAAACAAGCATCAGAAATGCAAGTCAGAGAGGGCTAGGAAAGAAAGCTGTCATCAAATGGTAATTATAAACAAACACTGATTACATAAAGTAAAAATAATGCCTGGTCTGTGAGTGTTAAAAACAAGATAGAACTAGAAGATGGACAGAAACATACTGGGAAAGAGGTATACTAGAGCTAAAGGTTAAAGCACTTAGAGCCTGTCATATCATCTAGATGAAGAGATGAAAATATTGATTCTAAATTTGTAAGAATTGCATATGCTTATTGAGTTAGGGCAGCTCTGAGAGAATAGAAATAGAATAAAAATTAATTGAAGAAACGGAAGGGTAGAACTCAAACTAAAAGATGACAAATGAAAAAAATACAGTATAGAAGCAGAGCAAAAAAAAAAAAGCATAAGGTTAGAAATGAATTTGTACATTAGTGGCATTAGTGCGTGTGTACTAAGTCAGTTCGGTTGTGTCCTATTCTTTGTGACCCTATGGACTATACCTCACCAGGCTCCTCTGTCCATGGGATTTCCCAGGCGAGAATACTGGAGTGGGTTGCTGTTTCCTTCTTCAGGGGATCTTCTGACCCAGGGATCAAACTCACGTCTCTCAACATCTGCATTGGCAGGCTGGTTCTTTACCACTAGTGCCACCTGGGAAGCTATTTCTATATTAGTAATAACCTTAAATGGGATAGGCTTCCCACGCCAGTATTCTTGGGCCTCCCTGGTGGCTCAGATGGTAAGGAATTCACCTGCAATGCAGAAGATCTGGCTTGGATCACTGGGTTGAGATGATCCCTTGATGGAGGGCAAGGCAACCCACTCCAGTATTCTTGCCTAGAGAATCCCAATGAACAGAGGAGCCTGGCAGGCTACAGTCCATGGGGTCACAGAGTCGGACATGACTGAGCGACTAAGCGCAGCACAGCACAATAATCTTAAATATAAATACTCTCCCCTCAAGAGACAAAAATTAGACTAGATTAAAAAAAACCCCACCAAATAGCTCTTGTTTAGAAAAGACACAATTAAAACATGGGGATACAGCTGTTCAAACATAACAAAATGCAGTCTTTAAAACAAAAATGTTAGCAGATCGCATTCTGTACAGATGAAGGATTCAGATCCCTAGAAGATTGTACAAGGTTGCCTGTAGACACACCTCATGATAACTTCAAAATTTGGAAAGCAAAAATAGACAGGAGCACAAAGAAAACAATGACTTTCACTATGATGTGGGAGACTCTAATTTATACAGCTATCTCTGTCATTGTTAAATCAAGCAGACAATGTATCAGATTTGAACAATGAAGTTAGCAGCATCAGTCTAGTAGATAGACATGGAGCACTGTGCAAAACCATTGAATACCCAAACCATTGAATACGCAGGCTTCTCAACACACAGGAAACATTTATACAAATTGGCCATTTAGGGGCTATGTGCCAGGAATGTATTTCAATTGATTGAGATTCTTCAGACCACACTCTTACCACAATGTAATTAAATTAAAATGGCCAACATAAAGATAACAAAACTCCCCCAGCAGAGGCTACTAATTAGCCCCTGGTATATCCCTGCCCCTCAATTCCTTGTTGCTTGAGGCTGAGTACTCTCCAAGGTTTAGCCAGGAACGTGGGGATTCTGCTGCTCTTGCATCTGGGTCTGGAGATGGTTTTGGGGTGGATGGTTTCGTCACTCAGTTGTGTGTGATTCTTGTGACCCCATGGACTGTAGCCCGCTGGGCTGTTCTGTCCATGGGATTCTCCAGGTAAGAATACTGGAGTGGGTCATCATTTCCTTCTCCAGGGGATCTTCACGACCTAGGAATTGAACCTGGGTCTCCTGCATTGTAGGCAGTCTCCTGCGTTTCAGGAACGTGATGGGTCTGCCGCTCTTATACTTGGGTCTGGAGATGGTTTGGGGATGGAAGGTCTTGGTAAAACTTTCTGATGACTTGGTTTTAAAAAAGATATGGCTTTTAATTCATTGTCCTCTCTGCCCTGCCCATGGGCTGAGAGGCAGATGAAGTGTTGCTGAGGCATTTTCCCCTACAGGAGGGCCACCCCCTGGTTTTTGGGAGGCAGCAGAATGGATGGGTTTCCCTGGTGGCTCAAAGGGTAAAGAATCCGTCTGCAGTGCAGGAGACCTGGGTTCGTTCTCTGGGCTGGGAAGATCCCCTGGAGGAGGGCATAGCAACCCACTCCAGTATTCTTGCCTGGAGAATCCCTCATGGACGTAGGAGCCTTGTGGGCTACAGTCCATGGGGTTGCAAAGGGCTGGACATGACCGAGTGACTAAGCACAGCATGGCACAGACAGAATGTACTGTCTGGTGGATGAGAGCAGTCCCCATAACCAGCTTGCCCACCTGCATCCAAGAGGGAGATCAACATCTTCCTTTTACTTGAGCCACTTTACTTTCAGGTTGTTATGTTACAGCAGCTTAGTTTATGTCAGAGTTAATTCAGGTTTCCACATACAGAAAAATTAAAAGCACACATTTCTATAAATAATTCACAAGAATCATAATGTAAAGTGGGCTACAAATAGAACCAAAAAGTAAGGGAAAAATACATACCTTTGTGTGTGTGTGTGTGTGTGTGTACATATGTTGTGTGATGCCAGTGAGGATATGTTTAGATGGGAATTTATAGTCTCAGGTGCTTATCTAAAAGAAAAGAAGAAAGGCTGAAATTTAATAGGAAACTCTCCTACTCAAATCGCCTCTTTATTCTGCCCAGGGTCTAACAGCTTTCGCTGCAATATCTACTTAGTGGATGCCTTTCTCGCCCTGCTGAGATCCCGACACCCTGCTCTGAGCTGCCATGGGATGCTTTCCTTGCTTGGCCCCATCTAATGTGTGTGTGTGTGTCTGTGCTCAAGTCGTGTCTGACTTTTTGTGACCCTATGCTTCTCTGTCCGTGGAATTTTCCAGGCAAGAATACTGGAGTGGGTTGCCATTTCCTGCTCCAGGAGGTCTTCCTGACCCAGGGATCGAACTGGCATCTCTTGCGTCTCCTGCATTGGCAGGTGGGTTCTTTACCATTGCACCACCTGGGAAGCCCGCCCCATCTAATGGCCCCACCTAAGTTGAATTGTTGAGACCTGTGAGAGAAGGACAAAGGAAGGAATAGGAAAAGGGAGGGGAGTGAGCCCACCTCCCTCCACCTGCCCCCTGGCTAAATAAGGTCTTAGAACAATCTGACAAACATCTCAGAAAACAGAAAAGTACAGACCAATCCCCCATGAGCACAGATGCAAAATTCCTAGATGATTTATTAGAACTTGAATATTAGATTAGAATTTGAATCAATATGAATTCAATATTAGAATTTGAATCAAAATGATTTTTTACACTTTTATTTGAAGTATAGTTGCTTTACAAAGTTGTGTTCAAAATGCTTTTTTATTAGGACATGTAAGTAGAGCATGACCAAGTTGGATTTGTTTCAGGAATTCAATATTAACTTTGTATTAGAAATGGAATCAATATGATGAATCATGTTCAAAGAACAAATGAGAAAAAATCATCTAATCTCAGTAGATACAGCACTAGCATTTGTTATAGTTCAGTATCCATTCAGAGTAAAAAGTTTGCAAACTTAGAAATAGAAGTGAACTTAATCTGATGAAAGTACCTACAAAGATCCTGCAGAAGTCATAAGACTCAGAAGTATGATGTTGAATATGTTTTCTCTGAAATCAAGACTGAGACCAGAATACTTGCTGTCAACACCTGAATGCATTATTGTATGGAAGGTCCTAGTTGGTAATGTGCACAAAAAATGTCAAATAGAGGCCAGAACTATTTCCTAATGACCTGCTGTTTGAAATTGTTTAAATATTTCTACAGCTTTTTTTTTTCTTCTAAACTGTAAGTTATCTCCCATTTTTTAGAGGAACAAAGTAGGTATGGGAAATTAAAGACTGCTACAGATTCTTCGATTTTACTCTGAATCAAATTCCTCTCTCCTTGAATCTGTTATGGATTCAGTGACTTGTTTGACCTGAATATTGCAGAAGTGATGGGTTGGTACTTCTGAGATTGATGGTAAGCAAAACAAAACAAAACGCTTCTAGTTTTGCTTGGGTCTCTTAAACACTGTCTCTGGGAGTCGTGAACCACAACATAAGAAGGTCCCTGGAACTTTCAGTGCTGGAGAGGACATGGTAGGTGCTCAGATTAACAGTCCAAAATGAGCCCAGTCTTGCCTCTGTGTCAAGGTACCAGACACCTGAGTGAGGCCATCCACCTGATCAGTTTCATCATCTAGTCAAATCCCACTGATGGCCTCTGCTAATTCCACATCGAGCAGATCCACTGGACTGAGCTCTGTAGGAATTCTTGACCCACAGGACAATGAGATATAATTAAAAGATTAAGTCACTAAGTTTTGTAATAATTTATTTTATAACAAAAGAGAGCCAGAATATAGGTGTAACCAATAGTAACATGCAAAAATGTATCTACTAAATAGATACATGGATACTTCCTCTTTAAACTTTATTATGCCTCTTCTGTCTTAGTTACCTCTTTGTGGATTTCTATAGTATTTTTTTCTAAATTCAAGTTTACTTAGCTGGACTAAATTTTATTGTATCGCTGTGGCAGGCTTAAAATAATTCCTACAGAATGACAGAGTATGTGTTTCTATTCAAATATTTCCCAGAAAAAGGCTTCAACCTAGAGTTGTAATAAGTGTTCCTTGATTAAACTCATCACTGTTCACTTCCTGAAATGCAAGGTTAGACTGAGCTGAAAGAAGACATAATCCTGATAATGATTTCTCATGTTAGAAATGACTTAAATTAGTTCAACTGTAGGATCCAATAAGGCTGGGCTTGTTGACACAAATGTATTTCTAATTATGTGTTTAGACTCTTAGGCAGGGTGTGTTGACCTCTCTGTCAGATGATTTAGCTGAGTACATTATTCAACTATTTCCTTTAAACTATGGAATGCCCAAGTCAAGAAGTAATGCATGGAGGATTTTGAAGCTTGGGGGTAATAAATAAAATTTAGTTAGTTCTTTAAAATCTTCAGCTAAAATAGAATAACTGAAACATTAGAAAAACAACAACTTGCTATGACAATTCTGAGCCTAATAAACAGATGGAAATAGTAAGTTGTTCCTGGAAATAAGTCTTGTTTAATTGTTACAGCTATAGCTGGCTTTGGGTAGAAAGCTCCTTAAAGGTTTTTGTACACAGTAGGACAGAGCAAAAATTGTCTGAGTTGGAAGGTCGAGGTGCTCCTTGCACCTGTCTCTTATACACATCTAGATGTGTATAAGAGACAGCCTCCAATGCGGGAGACCTGGGTTCGATCCCCG
>SJYX01009499.1:78964-109478 GCA_006410675.1 Oreotragus oreotragus | reverse complement strand
GGGTAAGCATTGGGGTGGGGTGGGGTGGGATGGGCAAAGGACCTGAAAAAGAAGCTTAGAAGCCATCTACTTTAACTTTTCGTTGTGCAGATGAGAAAATATTCACTCATTGTTACACGTATTGTTGTTGTTCTGTTGCTAAGTCATGTCTGACTCTTTGTGACCCCATGGACGGCAGCACGTCCGGCCTCCCTTTCCTTCACTGTCTCCCAGAGTTTGCTCAAATTCGTGTCCATTGAGTTGGTGATGCTATCCAAACCCCTCATCCTCTGCCACCCCTCTTCTTTTGCCTTCAATCTTTCCCGGCATCAGAGTCTTATTCAAATGAATCAGCTCTTCGCATTAGGTGGCCAAAGTATTGGAGCCTCAATTTCAACATCAGTCTTTCCAAAGAATATTTAGGGTTGATTTCCTTTAGGACTGACTGGTCTGCTCTCCTTGCTGTCCCGGGGACTCTGAGGAGTCTTATCCAGGACCATAACTCAAAAACATCAGTTCTTTGGTGCTCAGCCTTCTTTATTGTTCAACTCTCACACCCAGACATTACTACTGGAAAAACCATAGCTTTGACTATATGAACCTTTGTTGGCAAAATAACGTCTCTGCTTTTTAATACGCTGTCTATGTTTGTCATAGTTTTCCTTCCAAGGGGTAAACGTCTTTTAACTTCACGGCCCCTGTCTCCATCCACAGTGATTTTGGAGCCCAAGAAAATAAAATGTGGGGTGCTTTCTTTCTTTCTATTTTCCATGAAGTGATAGAACCGGATACCATGATCCTAGTTTTCTGAATGTTGAGTTTTAAGACAGACGTTTAACATTCTTTTTTCTCCCTCCTTAAGAGTCTCTTTACCTCTTCCCTTTCTGTCATTAGAATGGTATCATCCACATATCTGAAGTTGTTAATGTTGCTCCCGGTACCCTTGATTTCAGCTCATGATTCGTCCAACCTGGCATTTCGCTTGATGTACTCTGCATATAAGTTAAATAAGTAGGGTGACAATATACAGCCTTGTCATACTCCTTTCCCAATTTTGAACCAGTAAGTTCTTCCATGTAAGGCTGTAATAGTTGTTTCTTGACCTGCAGGCTTCTCAGGAGACAGGTAAGGTGGTCTGGTATTCCCATCNTTTCGCTTGATGTACTCTGCATATAAGTTAAATAAGTAGGGTGACAATATACAGCCTTGTCATACTCCTTTCCCAATTTTGAACCAGTAAGTTCTTCCATGTAAGGCTGTAATAGTTGTTTCTTGACCTGCAGGCTTCTCAGGAGACAGGTAAGGTGGTCTGGTATTCCCATCTCTTTAAGAATTTTTCACTGTTTTTTTTTTGTGATGCACACGAAGGCTTTCATGTAGTCAATGAAACAGAAGTAGATTTTTTTTTGTTTGGAATTCCCTTGCTTCCTCTATGATCCAGTGAATGTTGACAATCTGATCTTTGGTTCCCCTGCCTTTTCTAAACCCAGCTTGTACATCTGGAAGCTCTTGGTTGATGTACTTCTAAAGCCTAGCTTGAAGGATTTTGAGCATAATCTTACTAGCATGTGAGAGCCCAATTATCTGATAGTTTGAACATTCTTTGGCATTGCCCTTCTTTGGGATTGGAATGGAAACTGACCTTTTCCAGTCCTGTGGCCACTGCTGAGTTTTCTGAATTTGCTGTCACTTCGAGTGTAGCACTTTAACAGCATCATCATTTTAGGATTTGAAATGCTTCAGCTGGAATTCCATCACGTCCACTAGCTTTGTTNGGCATTGCCCTTCTTTGGGATTGGAATGGAAACTGACCTTTTCCAGTCCTGTGGCCACTGCTGAGTTTTCTGAATTTGCTGTCACTTCGAGTGTAGCACTTTAACAGCATCATCATTTTAGGATTTGAAATGCTTCAGCTGGAATTCCATCACGTCCACTAGCTTTGTTCGTAGTTATAATTCCTAAGGCCCACTTGACTTCACACTCTGGGATGTCTGCCTCTAGGTCAGTGACTACATTGTGGCTGCTGCTGCGGCTACCTGGGGTCATTAAGGCCTTTTTTGTATAGTTCTGTGTATTCTTGCCACCTTTTCTTAATCTCTTCTGCCTCTGTTAGGCCCTTACCATTTCTGTCCTTAATTATACCCATCCTTACATGGGATGTTCCCTTGATATCTCCAGTTTTCTTTGAGAGATCTCTAGTCTTTTCCTTCTATTGTTTTCCTCAACTTCTTTGGATTGTTCATTGAAGAAGGCCTTGTTAACAGTCCTCACTATTCTCTGGAATACTATATACATAGGTGAGTATATAATTATTAAACTGAGATACTTTTGAGAGTGAAATGGAGCCTCAAAGTAATTAAAATCATGTAAAAATAATTTTAAATTATTGATTAAATATTGTATTAGTGGACCTAAAATAGAGTTCTGTTCAGAAACCATTTTTAAATAGTTTTTTTTTTAAATTGTGGTAAAAGTTACATAGTAGCAAACATACTATTTTGACCATTTTTAACTGTACAGTTCAGTGGCACTAAATACTTGCACATTGTTGTACAACTCTTAACATCATCCATGTCCCAAATTTTTCGCCTTCCTAAACTGAAGCTCTGTCTCCATGAAACACTAACTCCTGTTCCCGTCCCCTCACTGCCCTCTCAGAAACCACTTTTGGAAGTAAGATTCTTTCTAATAAGTATATATGTGTACATCCAAACAATAAAAGATGCTTCAAAGTCATAATCTAAGTTTTAAACTAACATAAACAGGATAATTGTTCTTGGTGTAGATTTCTTTAATCAGTTTCTTTCAATCTGTCTCTAATGTATCAGTGATTAATTTCTAAAAGACGTATTTTTTCTTCAAATCATTTTAGCTTTCTCATTAAATTGAGTTGCATTTTAAGAGTAATGAGTTTTGGATTATTGACACATTCAATTGTCCCTTCTCTGTCTATCTTATTTTCAATTGTGTAAATTCTCTGTAGTTGTTGGGTAACCTTAGAATAAACTCTGGAAAATGATGACATTCTCAACTAGACTTTTATATTAATATGTATAATTACTTTAGTCAAAATATTTTTACTGGTAATATCTTTTTGACATTAAAATATTTTTATATTTCTTTGCAAATATTTTAACTTTATTTTTATTGGAGTACAGTTGATGTGCAATTATATAAGGTACAGATGTACAGCATTGTGATTCACAATTTAAAGGCTATACTTCATTTATAGTATTATGAAATACCGGCTATATTCCCTATGTTCCATGATGTATACTTGTAGCTTATTTTATGCATAATAGTTTGTACCTCTTTAAATAACCCCTCACCTGTATATTGCGTCTCCTTTCTCTCTCTCCTCACTGGTAACCACTAGTTCTTCATATCCGTGAGTGTACTTGTTTTTGTAATATTCACTAGTTTGTTATATTTTCTAGATTCCACATACAAGTGATAAGCAAGCAATATTTGTCTTTCTCTGTCTGACTTATTTCACTTATCATAACACATTCCAAGTCCATCCATGTTGTTGCAAAGTGGCAACATTTTATTCTTTTTTATGACTGAGTAGTATTCCATTTTGTATATATATTTGTGTATGTATCTATTCATATATCTCACATCTTACTTATCCAGTCATTTGTTGATGGACACCCAGGTTGTTTTAATATTATAAAATCATAGATAATGCTGCCATGAGCATTGGCGTGCATATATCTTTTTGAATTAGTATTTTAGGTATATACCCAGAAGTGGAATTGCAGATCATATGGTAGTTGTATTTTTAGTTTTTTGAGGAAACACCATACTGTTTTCCAGTGTTGGCTCTACCAATTTACATTCCCACCACCAGTGTATGAGAGTTTCCTTTTCTCTACATTGTCACCAGCATTGTGATTTTTTTGTGATCTTTTTGTTGATAGCCATTCTGACAGATGTCAGGTGATACCTCATGGTGATTCTGATTTGTATTTCCCTGAGGCTTAGCAGTGTTGAGCATCTTTTCACATGCCTGTTGGCCATCTGCATTTCATCTTTGGAAAAGTGTCTGTCAAGTTCTTCATATTGTTTTAGTCGGGTTTTTTTTTTTTTTTTTTTGATGTTCTGTGAGTTGTTTATAAATGTTGGATATTAACACCTTATCGGGCATGTCATTTTTCTTCCATTAAGTAGGTTGTCTTTTCATTTTGTTGATCATTTCCTTTCCTGTGCAAAAGCATTTAAGTTTAATTAGATTCCATTTGTTTATTTTTGCTTTTATTTCCTTTGCTTTAGGAGACAGAGCCAAAAAATATTGTTAAGATTTCTGTCAGAGTGTTCTGCCTATGATTTCCTCTAGGAGTTTTTATGGCTTCTGGTCTTATATTTAGGTCTTTAATCCCCTTTGCAAATATTTTTTAGAAGACAGATCTCATTTTAAAAGTTATTTTATGATTAAAGACTTTTTAAAATTTAGATAAATGTTTGAAAGTTTAAGTCTAATAGCTTTCTGTCGGTTTGGAAATAAAAATTAAAAGCAGGATGTCTATTGGAAATATCCTCTTGCAATGTGAGATAAACTAAAGCATGATTTTTATATTTCTAAATTATATCTTCCGCACTCTTCGAGTTCTCTTCAGTTTTTTTCAGTCTTTCCTTGATTGCATGGGGCCAATTAAATCCTCACTGTCCGTGAGATTTGTTTTCAATAATTACAATGAAGTAGGTGCTTCAAAAGCGGAAATTTCTTGAGGCTCCACTTAGGTATTTTGATTAAAGATTTCCAACTGACTTTAAAGGAAATGTAACTAGCATTTAGATGAATAATCTAAAAAAAATTTATTATGGGCCCTGCTACTGGCACCCCCCAGAGCCCTGTGCAACCATAGCTTCATGCTTCCGATGACCTGGAGACCCTGAACTGCTACCTCACAGCCCCTTGGGCCCCCATGCACTAGATGACTCATTTATATTTTTAAAAATGTCACTGTTGGACATCTAATTTGATATATAAATCAGTTTTCCAAAGGCACAGCTATTATTAAAATACGGTTGATCATCAGCAGAAAAAGAAAGCATGAACTGCCCCACTGAAAAGTACGTTTAGGTTCAACATAAGCTTCACTGAAATTATTTTATGATTTTCATTATTCTTCCTTAGGAGTCAGAAAACTTTTTTTTGGTAAAGAGCCAAATGTAAGTATTTTAGACTTAATGGGCCATAAAGTCTTTGTTGCAGCTCCTCCTCAGTGTGAGCATAGCATGAAAGCAGCTGTGGTCAACAGTAGCCCGATGGGAGAGGCTGCGGCTGTTAACTCCCCAGGGCTGCTGTGATAAAGTCCATAACACCATAGACTGGCTCGCTCACAACACTAGAAGTTTATCCTCTCACTTTCTGGGAGGCTGGTCATCCTAAATCTAGCTGCTGACACGCTTGGTTCCTTCCGAGGACTCTGAGGCACTCTCTTCCACTTGCCCCTCCTAGCATCGGGTGGTGATGGAACTATCAGGTGTGTCTTGCTTTGTGGCAGCCCAGCCACACCAGTGTCTGCTTCTGCTCTCATGTGGCGTCCTCCCTGTGTGTGCGTCTCTGCGTCTCTGTGTCGGTGTCAGGGTGGGAGAACACCAGTCATTAAGTTAGAGCCCACCTGAATCCACTGTGACCTCATCGAAGCTTGATTATATTTGCAACCATCTCAGTTCCAAATGAGGTCACATTCATGGATACTTGGGGTTAAGACTTGATCATATATTTTTTTGGGGGGGATGTAATTCTATCCATGACACCGTGTTCCAACAAAAATTTAACTACGGTTAGTGTCAAGGGCCATTTTGGCCTATGAGCTGTAGTTTGCCCTGCTCTAATTGAGCTTTGCTGCTGCGTCACTTCAGTCATGTCCAACTCTGTGCAGCCCCATAGACGGCAGCCCATCAGGCTCCCCCGTCCCTGGGATTCCCCAGGCAAGAACACTGGAGTGGGTTGCCATTTCCTTCTCCAATGCGTGAAAGTGAAGTATATTAAAATATTTGCAAGGTTTCACCACTATATGCTTCATCTTGATTGGTAGACTATTTCAGCTTATTAGGTGCAATTATAAATTACATAAGCAGTACAACCAATTCCAAGTGTACTTCTGCTCATAAGTTTTAAAATTTAGTACGATTGTTGTTTTACTATAATGCTATGCCCACTAACATATGATTATGGCAGATACTTTTATATATATTGATTAACTTTTAACTGAATTTCAGTAGCATTCAAAATAATTTCAAAAGCTGTTTTATGTTTTATAGAATGAATCTCCATAACTTTTACCCTGGTTTCTTGAATTTGATGAAGAACATGAACCATGGTTGGAATTAACTGATTTTCTAATTAATACTTTGTATCACTGTGGTACATTTGTTATAACTGATATACTAGTATTAATACATTGTTAACTAAAGTGTATAGTTGACATTAAGGTTCCCTCTGAAATTTACTGTTCTGTAGGTTTTGACAGAAGTATAATGACTTATATCCACCACTACAGTTTCATATAGAATAGTTTCAGCTCACTAAAAAAAAAGTCCTGTTCTTCACTTACTAATTTTTCCCTCCCTCCCCTTGTTAACTGAATTTAAAAGCCGTTTAATGATATAGATATAAGATGGGCATTGTTGCATTATTTACAGTTATTTTATTAATGAAATCGACACATTAATAGCTATTGCTTCAGTTTTCTTTTTGAACAAGAGAACTTGGAATTGCAAAGAAGAAACTAGCACTATTTACAATAGCTAGGACATGGAAGCAACCTAGATGTCCATTGACAGATGAATGGATAAAGAAGCTCTGGTACGTGTACACAATGGAATATTACTCAGCTGTAAAAAGGAACACATTTGAGTCAGTTCTAATGAGGTGGATGAACCTAGAGCCTATTATACAAAGTGAAGTAAGTCAGAAAGAGAAAGACAGATATTATATACTAACACATATACATGGAATCTAGATAGATGGTACTGATGAATCTATTTATAGGGTAGCAATGGAGATGCAGACATAGAGAACAGACTTTTGGACACAGTGAGGGGGAGAGAAGGTGGGATGATTTGAGAGAGTAGCACTGAAACCTACATATTATCATACGTAAAGTAGGTAACTAGTAGAGATTTGCTGTATGACACAGGGAACTCAAAGCTGGTGTTATATGGCAACATAGAGGGGTGGGATGCGGGGGGGGAGGTGAGCGAGGTTTAAGAGGGAGGGATCATGTATACCTAGTCTCTTATACACATCTAGATGTGTATAAGAGACAGACCCTGAGCCCTGGAAAGCGGGGGCTTTCCCCAGGAACCGGGTGCCTTGGCCCAGGGTGGCCAGGACACAAACAACCACAGCCCTGAGGGCAGGAGTGTGGGCTTGGCTGCTCCAGAGGACAGCGTGCATCTGCATTTGGAAGATACTGTTTTGTTTTTAATTATACAAAATTTCCAGACTTTATATTATCATATCAAAGACATAGAATGCTAGCACATAGTGGCCAGAGGAGAGCCATGTAGTGAGCCAGCACAGAAAGTTCCAGTGGGGCTGGGCAAGTGCTGCGGCGGCCGCACGTCCCACCGCCTGTCTGTCCATCAGCCCCACTCGCAGCTGCGGCCGGGTGGGCCTGGGGGTGCCCTCAGCGAGGCCTGTGCCTGAGTCAGGTCTGGGGCTCTCCGCGGATGGCCCGGCGTTGCTTCTAACTCCGGATCGCCGTCTTTCTGTCCCGGTCCTTGCTCTGCGGAGGGGAGGGCAGTGTCAGAGGCAAGAACACTGGAGTGGGTTGCCATTTCCTTCTCCAATGCGTGAAAGTGAAGTATATTAAAATATTTGCAAGGTTTCACCACTATATGCTTCATCTTGATTGGTAGACTATTTCAGCTTATTAGGTGCAATTATAAATTACATAAGCAGTACAACCAATTCCAAGTGTACTTCTGCTCATAAGTTTTAAAATTTAGTACGATTGTTGTTTTACTATAATGCTATGCCCACTAACATATGATTATGGCAGATACTTTTATATATATTGATTAACTTTTAACTGAATTTCAGTAGCATTCAAAATAATTTCAAAAGCTGTTTTATGTTTTATAGAATGAATCTCCATAACTTTTACCCTGGTTTCTTGAATTTGATGAAGAACATGAACCATGGTTGGAATTAACTGATTTTCTAATTAATACTTTGTATCACTGTGGTACATTTGTTATAACTGATATACTAGTATTAATACATTGTTAACTAAAGTGTATAGTTGACATTAAGGTTCCCTCTGAAATTTACTGTTCTGTAGGTTTTGACAGAAGTATAATGACTTATATCCACCACTACAGTTTCATATAGAATAGTTTCAGCTCACTAAAAAAAAAGTCCTGTTCTTCACTTACTAATTTTTCCCTCCCTCCCCTTGTTAACTGAATTTAAAAGCCGTTTAATGATATAGATATAAGATGGGCATTGTTGCATTATTTACAGTTATTTTATTAATGAAATCGACACATTAATAGCTATTGCTTCAGTTTTCTTTTTGAACAAGAGAACTTGGAATTGCAAAGAAGAAACTAGCACTATTTACAATAGCTAGGACATGGAAGCAACCTAGATGTCCATTGACAGATGAATGGATAAAGAAATTTTTCCCTCCCTCCCCTTGTTAACTGAATTTAAAAGCCGTTTAATGATATAGATATAAGATGGGCATTGTTGCATTATTTACAGTTATTTTATTAATGAAATCGACACATTAATAGCTATTGCTTCAGTTTTCTTTTTGAACAAGAGAACTTGGAATTGCAAAGAAGAAACTAGCACTATTTACAATAGCTAGGACATGGAAGCAACCTAGATGTCCATTGACAGATGAATGGATAAAGAAGCTCTGGTACGTGTACACAATGGAATATTACTCAGCTGTAAAAAGGAACACATTTGAGTCAGTTCTAATGAGGTGGATGAACCTAGAGCCTATTATACAAAGTGAAGTAAGTCAGAAAGAGAAAGACAGATATTATATACTAACACATATACATGGAATCTAGATAGATGGTACTGATGAATCTATTTATAGGGTAGCAATGGAGATGCAGACATAGAGAACAGACTTTTGGACACAGTGAGGGGGAGAGAAGGTGGGATGATTTGAGAGAGTAGCACTGAAACCTACATATTATCATACGTAAAGTAGGTAACTAGTAGAGATTTGCTGTATGACACAGGGAACTCAAAGCTGGTGTTATATGGCAACATAGAGGGGTGGGATGCGGGGGGGGAGGTGAGCGAGGTTTAAGAGGGAGGGATCATGTATACCTATGGCTGATTCATGTTGATGTATGGCAGAAATCACAATATTGTAAAGTAATTATCCTCTAATTAAAAATAAAAAAAGTGGACTTTTTTTGTAAGAAAGCATTTGACCTGAATGAAAAGTCATGCTTCCCAGAGTGATCCATATACTCATCATGCCACTGACTGTGGTAAATCATTACCCCGGGCACAAATTTATGAAATAGTACTAACTTTTGAAGCTGATACTGGTTCTTCTGCAGAATTATGTCTTCCGATTCTCCTGTGGTTGGTTATACCAGTGTCGACCCTCGTGGTGGGTGGTAAATGCTGTTTTGTGAAGGTTATACTTTATCATTAATCTCCTTGCTGAATGGAGATTTTTGAGTAAATTTTCATTTATGATGTACTTTTAAAACAATGATTGATGCTGAAAAGATTTATTGAAAAAACTACCAAACCAAAAAGTTTTAAGTCAAAAGTTTAACCCAGACACATAGCAGGAGCATTCAGACTGCATTTCTACTCTTCATAGTAGGACTGCTGAACCTCTATGTTGGACGTGCTTTCTAGGCCCCCCCTTTTTAAAAGGATTTATTATTTATTTTTTGACTGTGCCGGTCTTTGTTGCTGCGCGCAGGCTTTCGCTCGTTGCGGCGAGCAGTGGCAACTCTCTGTTGGGCTGTGTGGACTTCCCATTGCGGTGGCTTCTCTTGTGGAGCGTGGGCTCTGGGGCGCCCAGGCTGCAGTAGTTGTGGCTCATGGGCTTAGTTGTTCGGCTGCATGTGGGCTCTTCCCAGATGAGGGATCGGACCTGTGTCCCCTGCATTGCCAGGTATATTCTTTACTACTGAGCCATTATCTGTGATATCTTTCCCACAGACCTTACTTGGCAGCAGTCTGCATCCCATACACAAGGGCTGTGGTGTGAGGCACCTCTCACCAGGATGGTGCAGGCAGCTGGCAGGGGCAGCAGCCCCCAATCCCCCCCTTTCACTCACCACTACCAGAGAAAGGTGACTAGATTCCTAGTTCTCTGTCTGATCACATTTTGTTTAATTAGCAAGCATCCTGCATGCAGTCCTGGAATTAGAGAGGTTAGTTATGATGCCACTGAAATGGGCCAAGACGAGAGATGGGTTACCTTTGTTAAACTTTCAGATTTTGTCAAACTTTGTTACCGTGTGAACACTGTTCACAGTAATTGCATCTTACATGCTATCAGGTGAGACCATGGCAGAAGCTGTGTGTACAAGGTAGAACTGGCCAAACCGTTAATACTGTTTCACGTAAAAATGCTAAAGAACCAATAGAGTATTGTAAAGCAAAAAAAGTAAAAATAAAAATTTTAAAAAAAGGAAAAAAAAATAAAAGTAAGCTGAAGAAAAAAAATCAAAATATTGAGGGACTAAAAAAAAAAATGCTAAAGAAATGTCCAATGCACAGGATAACAGGAGCGCATTTGGCTATCTGGAAAACTGGGACGTATGATCATCCTTAATATAATGTCATGTAGTAAAGATTTTTAGAATCTTGAGCCTCTGGGCCACTTATTTTATAAAAGTGTACTCTAGGCTTCCCTTCTGCTTGCCATCTCCTGTGGTATTTAATTTTCCCTGAATTCACTTACCTAAAAAATTTCCCTGAAGTAATTTGTTCCTCCCACAGAATGTGTTTGGCTTGAAGGGGGCTAGAGAAAACAGCCCTCTTCTGGAGAATACTGCACACTTAGTCCCGAGAGAATTGCAAAAGATCTTTTCTTGAGCTAGTGGTTCTCAAACCCTAGTTTGTATGAAAATCACCTAGTGTACTTATTAAAACTGTAAATTCCTGGGCTTCACTGGTGGTAGAAATTAAAAGTTCAATTACATTTAGGACATTTAAAAAGCTATTGACTTACTGATTACTTATCCTGTTTTTGCTTTCAGAAAGCGTTTCTTTTCGTTCCTCTATGTAACAAATATTAGTGAATTAGTGAATATTAATTTTGTATTGAGCAGTATCTGGGCATTCCTGGTCAATAGGTAAGGCCTTGGCTCAAAAACTCAGGGGTCTCAGATTAAAAATAGGTAATGGTAAGTGTTAAGTTATGTTGCCAGGTTGAAACCTAGATCTTACAAAGGCACGATTATAGGAAAACTTAGCCTACCTTGAATTGCCTGGTAACCTGGGGGGAAGTGATGTATTTTTTTAATTTTAAAATTTGTTCCAAGCTCTTGGATATGATTAAGTCAAGGACTTGAGGACACTGTCATGGAAATAGTAACAGACAGAGAGAATATTTTAGACGTGCTAAAAAGTGTGTAGGGCTAATAACATTTCTGATCTTTTCTTTAAGTGTATATTTCAAAATAGTGGAGATTTTCTTTTTTTTCAGAACTCACTGTTTTTCCAAGTAATATGTTGATTTTCTTAAGATGATTTTTTTGTTGTTTAGAAGATTTAATTACCTTTTATAGCAATTACACAGTGATAGCAAACCCAGCAAGTAACATCTGATTCAGTAAAATTGAAAAATAAACTTAATTGAAGATACTCTATTGATAAACGTTGATGAAAATAAATCATTTATTTTTTGTCAATGAAGATTTGACTAAAATGGATATCTGCTTCCAGTAAAATGTGATGGAAAATTTGCCATTATTTAATATACAGTGTAAATTTATAAAATGATCAACCTTAGTGCCACTTCCAGCCGCATTTATTTCTTGAAAACTCAAAACCCCTGTTCATTAAAATTCTCTTTTCCCTAGAAGTTAGTCTGATGACACAGTTCATCACCATGAGTTAGTTAACTATGCGATGCTAATGAAGCAAAGACCAGTGCTACCTAGTTGATCTGTGACTGCTACCTAGACAGGTGCCACGCATCACAAGAATAGCATCTGTCAGAATGTGTGGAGGGAGCAGTTCTAATTCTTATCACTCCTGAAATTAGCTTGAGTTTTGTGTCTTTCTGTCAAATCAGCCATTTTTATCACTGGTAGGATAAAGGTGGAATAATTTTATACTAAAGGATTTGATTTGTATTTTGTATTCTTAATCTCTTAAAGAACATGAGTGGTACTTGATAATTACTGAGACACCAGGTTGAAAGCTGCAAGTAAACGAGTTGAATGCAGGAGATGTCCATAGTTGAAAGGCCTTGATGAAGAAGTGTCTGTTGGATGCAACAGAAGGAGAAGAGGGCATCAGAGGATGAGATGCTGGATGGCATCACTGATGCAGTGGACATGAACTTGGGCAAACTTTAGGAGATGGTGAGGGACAGAGAGGCCTGGCCTGCTGCAGTCCATGGGGTTGCAAAGAGTTGGACACAACTGGGCGACTGAACAACAGCGATTGGATGTAGCAGGGATTTGCTGACATAGCAACTAAATACCCACATTCAGTGGCTCAACCAATCCCAGTTTGGAGGTCAGTTTTGGAAGCATGATAAAGCACCGTCTCTGAGTGGGGCTTGCTGAACCACCTGGTGTAGTCGGTGGAAGAAGAACCATGTGGGAGGTGGGAGACTTTCTCAGTAGTGGAGGTCTTGAGGGGAGACAATGGAAACGGCACAAAGTGTAAGCAGAAATTGCATTCTTGTCAGAGTACCGACTCAAGCACTCTGAGAGTCAGTTGACCCTGGTCTCAGGTCAGCCAATGCACAGCTTTCCTTTTGCACCAGAGGTGGGACTTAGTATTCCTTTTCCCTCGGTTCCCCTAGTTCTCCCATGATATTCCCTCCATTAGGACAGCACGGTCGCAAGCTTTTCATTGCATCAGAAATGGAGCTCTACTCTAGAAGGCAGAGACAAGGCTCCATGGCCTCAAGTTGAGATTCTAGGGAGGTTCACAGCCTAAGGACAGACCAAAACAAGAACATCATGCCTCTGAGACTAAGTAAGTATCTTCCTGCTGGGGTGCTGGACAAGAGAAGAGGAGGTGACTTGAGGAGACCTTCAGCTCTGGCTGTTCTCTGAACAGGGTCTCAGTGATAATACTGTGTGGCTTAAAAAGGAGAGACGATGGGAATCTGGAGATTTCAGAGATCCCAAAGCAGTGGGACATAGGTCTTGTCCCCCAGGGAAATCTCCAGGAGATATGGAGAACCAAGTTCCATTTTCCCAGCGTGAGTTGGGGGCAGAGCAAGGAACACTTCCTTGCTTGGCGTCGAAAGAGCAGTGAGAGTCACCACCCAGACCCAGAGGGCCCCTGTGGGTGGAGAGCAAAGACACAGTCAGAACACGATTGTCTCTGGGGATGCTAGGAAGGACAGATGAATCTCAAGGACAAAATTCCCGTGCTCCTCACCAAGGATGTGGGATTAGATGGAACTTCAGGGAAAATTTTGTGGTTGTGGGAAAGCGATGAATTGACTGAGATTAGATAATGGACTCAGTGTAGAAAGAAAAGTGAGCCGTTGGTCACCTGAGATTGTGGGCTGAAATTTGCTTCTGCTTCTTGATAGCAGAAACTTTGCCAGCTTCCTACGACATAGTATGTTTGTGCCTGCTGCTGCTGCTAAGTCACTTCAGTCGTGTCCGACTCTGTGCTCCCCCGTCCCTGGGATTCTCCAGACAAGAACAGTGGAGTGGGTTGCCATTTCCTCCTCCAATGCAGGAAAGTGAAAAGTGAAAGGGAAGTCGGTCAGTCATGTCTGACTCTTCACAACCCCATGGACCGCAGCCTACCAGGCTCCTCCGTCCATGGGATTTTCCAGGCAAGAGTACTGGAGTGGGGTGCCACTGCCTTCTCTGACGTTTGTGCCTTCCAAGTGCTAGTTAGAACTAACTCTTGCTCTCAGGGAAACTCCCCATCAGACAGCACGATGTAAAAGACATATNACCAGGCTCCTCCGTCCATGGGATTTTCCAGGCAAGAGTACTGGAGTGGGGTGCCACTGCCTTCTCTGACGTTTGTGCCTTCCAAGTGCTAGTTAGAACTAACTCTTGCTCTCAGGGAAACTCCCCATCAGACAGCACGATGTAAAAGACATATGCATGGGCAAATGGTTGCGGTATGGTGTGATAAGCACTACTGTAGAAATGTCCTCAAGGAGTGACGGTGGCACAAAGAGTTGGTGAGTGACTTCTCTTCTCTGGCTGTGCTTCTGAGGAGACAGTCTTTAACCATCCTTTACGGATGAATAGGAACTTAAATAGACCAGCAGAGAAAAGGCTTTTCAGGAATGGGAAACTTTCATAAAGGCACGGGTCAAAAATAGAAATATTTGTCTTTGTTTGTCTGTTTTTGTTTTGGAAAGAGAATCGAAGTAAAAATTACTGTTTTGGCATAATGAGATTACAGTGGTGCCTATTTGACCTGAAATGGTGCAATGGTGTTGAGACTTAAAGAAAGTAATATGTGAACACTCTTCAGAAACCACACAAATAAAAGGCTGTGTTATTATTATTTAATGAAATATTCACTAAAGATCAGTAATCTAACTTGTCCTATAGATCTTTGTGCTTTGTTACCTGCCCCACTTTTATTTACAAAGAAAAGGCCTCCTTTGGAATCTTAAATTTTCCTAATTATCCTGCCCCTGAAATGAACTTTTCTCATTACTTGCAAAGTTTTTAATAGCTTCCAATATAGATAAAAAGGAAAACAATTTTCGATTTCTGTTCTCATAGCTGATATGCAGAAAGCCATCTTCTTAATGTTTTTAAAATGGGTTCTGGATAATTTCAAATTGCATAAAATTAATTCTATTGTTTGCATATTTTAACACTGGGAAACCAGAAGCAGTCATGATATTAACTTTGAAAATTGGAATAAACCTGTGATGACAAAGTCAGTAGCAGTACTTGACAACACAGGGCGTCTAAGAGGATGTCAGCTAATCCCTCTTGTAGAAGAAGAGTGTGTGTGTGTGTGTCTGTGTGTGTGTGTATGCGCGCGCGCGCGCATGCGTGCTCAGTCATGTTTGACTCTGTGACCCCGTGGACTACAGCCCCCCAAGGCTCCTCTGTCCATGGAATTTTTTAGGCAAGAATACTGGAGTGGGTTGCCATTTAGTACTCCAGGGGGATCTTCCCAACCCAGGGATCAAATCCATGTCTTTTGCATCTCCTGCATTGGCAGGTGGATTCTTTACCAGTGAGCCACCTGGGAAGCCCAGAAGAATGAATGTTAACCTATTAATTTAAGAGAGGAATTTAGTCTCTGTTTCAAAACTAACTTAAAACAGTTAAAAGACATACTGCTTTCTTTGGCATGTCATCTTATTTGGTTTCTAGAAGACTTAGAAATGATTGCCTGTTTGCTAGTATACCCACATATGTTTTTGTTTCTGTTTGATCACATTTGTCTGAATTGATAAAACTAAAAAAATCAAAATAGGTGAGGGATTATAAAGGCTAAAATTTAAGGTGACCATGGGCAATAAACTTATAACTCAACTGTAAATTTACTTTTTCCTTTTGATTTTTTAAAATAGATTTTCATAAGTAGAGCTCAGGTGTCACACTTCAGAACTAGAAATCTTCACAATCTGGCTCTCAGTGAGCAAGGATAAGAACAGAGTGCAATGCCTATAAGAATTTAGAAAAATCTAGAATGATTTGCACAATCCAAAGCTTTGTAGCAAATATGTATCTTTTTTATACAATCCCGAGAATAAACGTCAAGTATTTATAGATGTTCTAGAAATATTGCATCATTTTTTTTTCAAGATAAAGTTTTATTCAGAAAATTTCAACAAAATAACATTTAAAGTAGAAAAAATCAGAAGATGAGATGGTTGATGGCATCACCAACTTGATGGACATAAGTTTGAGTAAGCTCTAGGAGTTGGTGATGGACAGGGAAGACTGGTGTGCTGCAGTCCATGGGGTTGCAGAGTCAGACACAACTGAGCGACTGAACTGAACTATTTTTAAAGGAATAGTGTCANATGAGATGGTTGATGGCATCACCAACTTGATGGACATAAGTTTGAGTAAGCTCTAGGAGTTGGTGATGGACAGGGAAGACTGGTGTGCTGCAGTCCATGGGGTTGCAGAGTCAGACACAACTGAGCGACTGAACTGAACTATTTTTAAAGGAATAGTGTCACAGTTCTCCAAAATATTTTCCCCTAGAAATATTGCATCATAAAAACAGTTTCGCTGATATAAACTTTAACATTTGACATTTCTAATTTTATTAGAGACCTTTAAAATACACTGGATCCTTCCCACAAAGAAAATGGCAGATTTACATCTCTTCAAGTATATTTAATATTTGGCTGTTTTATCTCTGGATGTTTTCCTTACTACTGGAGAACACTAATTTATATTTGGTATATCATTGGGAATGAAGGTAGGTGTTGTAGGTATTTATTTATTCACTCGTGAAATGAACTCACTCTTTCAATATTGAATTCTCTCTTTCAGTATTGAACATAGAGGTTCATCTAAGGATTTGTAACTCATTACCAATGGCAGTAATTAAGAGGGTGGGCTTGGAGGCAGATGGGTAAGCTTTTACAGTTTTAACTCTACTATTTAACATCTGCCTGACCCAGTAAGTGATATTAATATACCTAAGATGCTTACTCCTTGGAAGAAAACTTATGACCAACCTGGATAGTATATTCAAAAGCAGAGACATTACTTTGCCGACTAAGGTCCGTCTAGTCAAGGCTATGGTTTTTCCTGTGGTCATGTATGGATGTGAAAGTTGGAC
The DNA here is from genome assembly GCA_006410675.1 of Oreotragus oreotragus. NCBI lineage: Eukaryota > Metazoa > Chordata > Mammalia > Artiodactyla > Bovidae > Oreotragus > Oreotragus oreotragus. Next base: position 92,554 of record SJYX01009499.1, on the reverse strand, counting down.
TGTGAAGAAAGCTGAGCGCCGAAGAATTGATGCTTTTGAACTGTGGTGTTGGAGAAGACTCTTGAGAGTCCCTTGGACTGCAAGGAGATCCAACCAGTCCATTCTGAAGGAGATCAACCCTGGGATTTCTTTGGAAGGAGTGATGCTAAAGCTGAAACTTCAGTACTTTGGCCACCTCATGCGAAGAGTTGACTCATTGGAAAAGACTCTGATGCTGGGAGGGATTGGGGGCAGGAGAAGAAGGGGACATCAGAGGATGAGATGGCTGGAAGGCATTATGGACTTGATGGACGCGAGTCTGCGTGGACTCTGGGAGTTGGTGATGTACAGGGAGGCCTGGTGTGCTGCAATTCATGGGCTCGCAAAGAGTCAGACACGACTGAGTGATTGAATTGATGAACTGAACTGAGACTGCTTTTTTAATCCTTAATTTCTCAATAATCCCTACTAATGATAAAGTAATAAATTCTTTTTCAAAACTTTCCAAGTAGGCTATGAGCTGTCATATGAATTTATGAGATCAATATCAGGGTCATTATTTGGAAATAAAAAAAAAAATTTGCCCATATGCGTATTCTTGAGCAGATGATTTTGCTGTATTTAAATCATCTAAGAAAGTCATCAAAAGTCAATCTTATTTTCCAAATATGTGAAAGGTAAAAACAACATGAATATCTAAGATTAAAAAGAAATATAAGTATTATAGATTCACTTGTGAATAGACAATAGAATGAAGGAAAGAAAGAAGAAAAGAAGATAAGGGAAGAAAAAATTAAAAATATCAGTGTCTATCAATTTCATTTCCCTCTTGGATAAAACTGGTGGGTTTGAGAGGTCAGCATAGGGTGGTTGTTACAGTCCTTCCTCACTGTGGACTTCATGAATAATGGAAGTAAACCCTTCAGTGTTAGGTGGGTACAATTTCATTATTGAATTTTTCTTATTGGGCATGATTGGGCTCAGTGGTAAAGAATCCACCTGCCAATGCAGAAGATGCAGATTTGATTCCTGGCTTGGGAAGAATCCCTGGAGAAGAAAGTGGCAACCCATTTCAGTATTTTTACCTGGGAAATCCTCTGGACAGAAGAGCTTGGTAGGCTGCAGTCCATAGGTTGCAAAGTGTGAGACTACTGAGCAACTGAAAACATATACATGCACTGTATATTTCACATTTTCACATATATTATTTAAGTAGGATAGCAAAATGCCTTCAAAGAATGTATCATTTTAGGATTTTAGCTTTTTTCTTGGTTGCATAAGTTACCACTGGAGAAAATATAACTGTCTTCTCCTCCAAAATAAACTTTATGAATAACACAGCCCTTGAAAAATAAAAGAGATTATTGCCTATGCTTTAACAAAGAGTAAAGGAAAGTTATGACCAACCTAGATAGCATATTCAAAAGCAGAGACATTACTTTGCCAACAAAAGTCTGCCTAGTCAAGGCTATGGTTTTTCCAGTGGTCATGTATGGATGTGAGAGTTGGACTGTGAAGAAAGCTGAGCACTGAAGAATTGATGCTTTTGAACTGTGGTGTTGGAGAAGACTCTTGAGAGTCCCTTGGACTGCAAAAAGATCCAACCAGTCCATTCTAAAGGAGATCAGTCCTGGGTGTTCTTTGGAAGGAATGATGCTAAAGCTGATATTTTGGCCACCTCATGTAAAGAATTGACTCATTGGAAAAGACCCTGATGCTGGGAGGGATTGGGGGCAGGAGGAGAAGGGGACAACAGAGGATGAGATGGCTGGATGGTATCACCGACTCCATGGACGTGAGTCTGAGTGAACTATGCGAGTTGGTGATGGACAGGGAGGCCTGGCGTGCTGCAATTCATGGGGTCCCAAAGAACTGGACACGACTGAGCGATGGAACTGAACTGAACTGATCTGAACAAAGAGTACAGCAAAATACTTTGTCCTTGATTTGTTTTCTCGAAATAGTGGAACTAGAAGAGCTGTTGAAGCTATTGTTAGCCATGGAAGTACAGTGAGAGTTCAGCACAAGACTATTTTGTTTTCTTTCTTTTTTTTTTTTTTTTTGCTTTTATTTTATCTTACTTTCTTTGTTCCTTATCTTATATGAACAGCTACCATTGGCAATATCTTAACATTTAATGCCATCATGTGATTTTATTTTAGTTCAGAAAGTTGGACACATTATCTAAATTAATTAGATTTTCTTAGATCAATCATAATTAAAGGCCTGATTTAATCAAAACTCTCCTGAACATCAAGTTCTAGAAATGCCTTTAATGAAGAAAATGTATTGGTGTAAATTAACAATGGAAGGGCTTTTTTAAAGTAAGGAAAATTTGTAAAATGAAAAATTTTAAATCAGTTTAGATCGTGTGTATTACCAATAACCCAGACTCCTGCAATTTATTTTCCATACTTATATTTCTCAAGATCCAGGCAAAGTATACTATCACCTATCTCTTCCTAATACTTGCACCCATGTTGCATGACTCCTAGAAGTAGACAGAAACAATAGTGCATAATATAACATTTTTAATAACATTATTGGAGATAATTTATTGTCCAAAAGCATGCTGGACTAAAAAGGCCATAATAACTTTTAATATACTTCCTGGAATAGAGTGTAGAGAAAAGTCATAATGATAAGCATGTGAGGATTGTAACCACCATGGGAGCATGTGATGATCTGTTTTAGCATATATTCAAATTTTTTTTTTTTTGGCCAGAGCAATTTATAATTTAGGGGCTTTTTAAATTTTTTCCAAAGATGAATAATACTATACAAAGTAGGATATAATTACTCTATCAGATAAAGAGATTCATAAAATTGCAATTTTTAGAATCATTGACTTTAATCAGTAGTATGAGTTTAGAGGTATGATGACATCTCATCTCAGACATTTTAAGTCAAGAATATTTTCTCTATAATCTCTTTCTCCAAAATTATAATATGGGAAGTAGAAGAGGTATTATCACTAACCCTCAGGCACTATTTACAATGATATGCTCTTTTATTTTAAAATTATGTGCCCAGACTTCTCTGGTGGTCCAGTGGTTAAAAAACAGCCTGTCAATGCAGGGGACATGGGTTCTATCCCTAGTCTCGGAAGATTCAATATGCAACAAAGCAATTAAATTCGTGCCACAAAAACTGACCCCTTGAGCCGCAACTACTGAAGGCCAGGAGCCACAATTAGTGAAGCTCAGGGACTTAGAGCCCATGCTCTGCAACAAGAGAAGCCACTGCACACTGCAATTAAAGAATAGCCCCCAATTGTTGCAACTAGAGAAAGCCTGTGTACAGCAACCAAGACCTAGCACAGCCATAAATAAATGTGTGTGTGGGTGCGCTAAGTCTCTTCAGTCATGTCTGACTCTTTGCGTTCCTATGAACTGTAGCCCTCCAGGTTCCTCTGTTCATGGAATTTTCCAGGCAAGAATACTGGAGTGAGTTGCCATGCCCTCTTCCAGGGAATCTTCCTGACCCAGGAGTTGAAACTGTTTCTCTTACATCTCCTGCATTGGCAAGCAGATTCTTTACCACTATTGCCACCTAGGAAGCCCCATAAATAAATTATTTAATTAAAAAAATTTAAAAGCATGTACCCAGTAGCAAACTGCTGAATATCTACTCAAGGTATGTGTAGGCTGTGTGTGTGCATACATGCTCAGTCCTGTCTAACTGACCCCATGGACTATAGTCCACCAGGTTCCTCTGTCCATGCGATTCTCCAGGGAAGAATACTGGAATGGGTTGCCATGCCCTCCTCCAGGCGATCTTCCTGACCCAGGGATTGAACAAGGGTCTCCTGCATCTTCTGCTTGACAGGCAGATTCTTTACCACTGAGCCACCTGGGAAGCTGTGGTGGGCTGAGCCTTAAACAATTGGAAAGCTTTCTTACCTTTTTAAAAAAAATGACAAAAGGAAAATAATTTTTTGTCTGAAAGATCTTTGAGAACCAAAGAGTTCACATAGTTTATTCTACAGATGAGATAACTGAGTCCTAGTGAGGATGTGAAGTATCTAATGTCACACATTTATTTGGTTGTGGAACAAAGAAAAACCTGAGATAAAAATTATTGAACAAATTAATATCTGCCTGCCAGAATCTGACTGGAATAACTCTAAAATGAGAAACAATACAGTAGTAGAGAAGACTGCATTGCTTTAAAGCCCAAGTATTTTCTTTCCTCAGTATATGTGAAAGAGAAATCTTAGAAAATTCTGATCTCCACATAGGCATGAAAGCTTTTTTTTTTGCAATAAAAATTCTACATGAATCACTACTAGTTTTATTTTCCTTCTTATCAACTCTTATTTTGAGAGTAGATAGCAGACAATTAGGAAACAATTGTTAGAGTATATCATTCGAGGAAAAAAGTAAGGTAATGTCAATTCCTCATTTTCCTCTTTGCCAAATTATAGACATTATGTTAGTCTAAATTAAGTAATTATACAGTAATAACCTATAGTTAAGTGTAGAAAAAGCCAAGTTTATGAACTGTATAAAATGTGCAGATATATGAATGAATTTTATATTTCTTTGCAGTATTTCATGGAGAAGGTGATGGCACCCCACTCCAGTACTTTTGCCTAGAAAATCCCATGGATGGAGGAGGCTGGTAGGGTGCAGTCCATGGGGTCGTGAAGAGTCAGATACGGCTGAGTGACTTCACTTTCACTTTTCACTTTCATGCACTGGAGAAGGAAATGGCAACCCACTCCAGTGTTCTTGCCTGGAGAATCCCAGGGACAGGGGAGCCTGGTGGGCTGCCATCTATGGGGTCGCACAGAGTCGGACATGACTGAAGCAACAGCAGCAGCAGCAGCAGTATTTCAAGTCCCACAATTATCACTACCCTCCATTTACGCAAGTTATGTTGCTTTTCTATTAAAAAATAAATAATACCTACAAGTGACCTTTACCTTAATTTTCCTTATTATCCAATCTACAGCTTCAGGAGCACATAAACTCCATTTATCTAATAAACATTTAATTGCTATGTTACAAGGGCATGTTGTCTGAATTGCAAAAATAGATCTGAAGTATTTCAAGTCCCACAATTATCACTACCCTCCATTTACGCAAGTTATGTTGCTTTTCTATTAAAAAATAAATAATACCTACAAGTGACCTTTACCTTAATTTTCCTTATTATCCAATCTACAGCTTCAGGAGCACATAAACTCCATTTATCTAATAAACATTTAATTGCTATGTTACAAGGGCATGTTGTCTGAATTGCAAAAATAGATCTGCTGCTCTCTTTCCTGTATCCTCACAATGTGCCTCAGCACAGTATCTTTTTTTTTTTTTCTAAGGCACAGTTTCTCATTGTCCTCCTTGGAGCACTGTTGCTCACTACTGCAGGGGGAAAACAATTTTCTTCCTCAGTGTGGACATATTTATTGTACCTTTAGGAGAACCTAGGGGGAAAAAAACTAGCTTCTGTATAGTTGTGTTAGTAAAAACTATTGCTACCAGAAATTCAACATAAATTCCCATCAAGACGTGTTAACTCTTTCTGTCTGTGAATTAGTGTAGCATCATGGTGATTTGCTAGCACATTAAAATGTAATGGTGGATGTCTCCATACTTAACAATCAATTCTTTGATAAACTACATAGAATGTGACATAAAGGGTGAGAAAATAGTCATAAAAGGTATTGGTTATAAAATAAAATATGGTAAAATAACAACAGATATATTTTTTTTAATGTTAAGGCAATATTCGTTATTTGTAAAAAAAACCATACTATTTAAATGCAGATTCTACTGCTCATTCAGGGTCTCTAGACAAAGATTAATTTGTAATTTCAAGAAATGTGAATACAAACCTCTCTCTTTCTCTGTTTCTCTCTCTCTCTCTCCCTCCTTTCCTTCATTTCTTTCCCTCTCCTCACCTTATCATTTATATGTTTCTGGTTATTCATCTATATATTATCATCAGAATTTACATATCAGTGTTACTTTTTTTCCCTATCAAGGCTTTTAGAAGATACACAGTTACCTTTGGAAAAAACAATAGCTGATCGTTTTAATTCTAAATGAGTTTTTTCTTGGTATTAAAGTGATTCTCTCATTGCTACATAGTTTTATCAGTTCCATCTGTAAATGAGAAAAAAATTACACTACATTCTGCAAAAATATTCTATTTCATCACTACTGTATACAGTTAATTGCTTGCAAGATTTTTAGCATTCTTTAAAATGTCGTGTTGGTAGTACAGAAATTACATTTAAACTCTTAATTCTATTTGTATCTAGTGCCAGTAGCTTCGATATATGTAAATAGTGATTAAAACCAAATGCCCTTTTTCAGAAAAGAACAATCTAGTTTCCTTCTGCCAACACAATTAATCTAGAGAGTATTATGCTAAATGAAATAATGTGCATCACTAGCTATAAAATAACTTTAAAGAGAAGAGCTCAGTTCCTTCATGTACTTTCATTTATTTTTTATTCTTTTATCTAGCTTCTGACATCTTATCATCAGCATTCACAATGACACTTGCTGATCTTGTCAAATCTGTGACAATATGATGAACATCCCTAAATCAATCTATCTTAAAACTAGTGTCTTCTGGAATGTGAACTAAAATTAACACTGCAATGTCAAGTTTTGCTTTCAGCCATCTTTCCCTTATTTTTCAAAATGCTATCAGAAGTATTCCTTTTAAAAGATGACAGAGCTAACACCAAAAACCATAGTCTATTTGAAATGCTTGTTCATAACATAACATAAAAAAGTAAATTTTTTCAGGGAGCTGTTTCATCTGTTACTAGAGAATATTGCAAGCATTACTATGGTCATTAAATTAATATTAAATGAAATAAAAAATAAACCAAAAGATAAGAAAATCTCAAATGTCTAATGTGTGGAGAGGGTAATTGTCATTTATTAAAATCAGGTTTAAGGTGTACCACTCAATATTTGATTGACTGAAATATAGTTGATCTTCAACTTTATATTAGTTTCAAATGTACTACAGAGTGATTTGAATTTGCATAAAATATGAAATGGTCAACACCATAAATATAGTAGCCATCTGTCCCCAAACAAAGTTACTACAGTTTTACTGACGATATTCCACATTCTGTATATTCCCATGACTTATGTATTTTGTAACTTAGGTTTGTACCTCTTAATCCCCTTCACTTATTTCAACGGCTTAGACCCCTAACTTCTTTTAACCACACATTTGTTGTCTGTATCTATTAGTCTGTTTTGCTTTTCTTTGTTTTGATTTTTAGATTCCTATCAATAAGATCATATAGTATATGTCTTTCATTGTCTGACTTATTTCACTTAGAATGATACCTGCTAGATAGATATCTATGTTGTCTCTGTCAGCAAGACTTCATTTATTATGGCTGAGCAATATTCTGTTATATATATATATATATATATATATATATGAGTGAAGTCACTCAGTTGTGTCTGACTCTTTGCCACCCCATAGACTATAGCCTACCAGGCTCCTCTGTCCATGGTATTTTCCAGGCAATAGTAATGGAGTGGATTGCCATTTCCTTCTCCAGGGGATCTTCCCAACCCAGGGATTGAACCCAGGTTTTCCACATTGTAGACAGATGCTTTACCATCTGAGCCACGATATATATATATATGGACTTCCCTGATCATTGACTCGATGGATGAGAGTCTGAGTGAACTCCGGCAGTTGGTGATGGACAGGGAGGCCTGGTGTGCTGCAATTCATGGGGTCGCAAAGAGTCAGACACGACTGAGAGACTGAACTGAACTGAACTGATACGCATACATAATAAAATCACATCTTTATCCATTCATCTAAGGACGGACACTTAGTTTGATCTCATATCTTGGCTATCAAGATAAATGCTGCAGTCAACGTTGGTGTGCTATATCTTTCTGAATTAGTGTTTTCATTTTCTTTGGCCAAATACTCATAGACAAAATTGTTCTTCATATGGTAGTTCTATTTTTAATTTTTTGAAGAACCTCCATACTCTTTTCCTGAGTGGTTGCATCAATTTACACTCCCAACAACAACACAGGAGGCTTCCCTTTTCTCCACATCCTGACCAACATGTGTTGTTTGTTGTCTTTTCTATGATAACCATTTTGATAGGTGTGGATTGGTATCTCATTGTGGTTTTAATTTGCATTTCCCTGATTAGTGATGTTGAGCATTCTTTCATTTGTCTGCTGACCATTTGTATGTTTTCTTTGGAAAAAAAAAAAAGAAAGGATTCAAAGTGAAAGTGAAGTGAAAGTCTCTTAGTCGTGTCTGACTCTTTGCAACCCTGTGGCCTATATACAGTCCATGGAATTATCTAGGACAGAATACTGGAGTGGGTAGCCTTTCCCTTCTCCAGGGAATCTTCCCAACCCACAGTTCGAAACCAGGTCTCCCACACTGCAAGCGGATTCTTTACCAGCTGAGCCACAAGGGAAGACCAAGAATATGGGAGTGGGGGTAGCCTATCTTTCTCCAGTGGATCTTCCTCACTCATGAATTGAACCGGGGCCTCCTGCATTTCAGGCAGATTCTTTACCAATTGAGCTATTAAGGAAGCCCAACCGTACTTAAAGCGAAGTCAGTCAGTCGTGTCTGACTCTTTGCGACCCCATGGACTGTAGCCAAACAGGGTCCTCCAGCCATGGGATTTTCCAGGCAAAAATACTGGAGTGGGTTGCCATTTCCTTCTCCAGGGGATCTTCCCGACACAGGGATCAAACCCAGGTCTCAAGGCCTGGCAGCAATCATTGAGTCAACAGTGAAATCCTGTCACCAATATGATTTTTAACTCTTTAGAAATGACTCTGTATCTTTAAGATCCTTTTAAGCTTTGTGCCTCTGGCGGTTGGGGGCTGTAAACAATTCACAAGCTGTAAGAGGTCTGGGGAACCTGTTAAGCAAGCTAGAGAGCTATCAGAGGGGGTTTGAGCTGAAACATCCCTTTTGATTGCAGAAGACTAAAGCCCTGATTTGACTTTTTCCAGAGAATATCAGAAGAGCAGAGTGCAAAAGCTGGCAGATTTTTTTTTTTGGGGGGGGAGGCGGGTGGATGCTCAGGAAATACCAGGGGGAAAACCTGAGGTCTGACTTGAATTTGCACATCAGATCTCTGCCGCATGACCTTGTCATGGGTGGGATTCCTCATGCTGGCCCCTGACATAAAAGGAATCCAGATTGGAAAATAAGAAGTAAAGCTTTCACTGTTTGCAGATGATATGATACTCTATATAGAAAACCCTAAAGATAGTATCAGAAAATTACTAGAGTTAATCAGTGAATTTATCAAAGTTGCAGGATACAAAATCAATATGGAAAAATCACTTGCATTCATACATACTAACAATGAAAAATCAGAAAGAGAAATTAAGAAATCAATCCCATTCACCATTTCAATAAAAATAATAATATATCTAAGAATAAACTTACCTAAGGAGACAAAAGTACTATACACAGAAAATTATGACACTGAAGAAAGAAATCAAAGATGACATAAACTGATGGAGAGATATTCCATGTTCCTGTGTAAGAAGAATTAATATTTTAAAAATGACTATACTACCAAATACAATCCTCAGATTCAATGTGACCCCTATCAAATTACCAATGGTATTTTTCATAGAACTAGAACAAAAAATTTCGCAACTCATATGGAGACACAAAAGATCCCAGATAATGAAATCAGTCTTGAGAAGGAAGAATGGAGCTGGAGGAATGTCCTGATTTCAGATTATACTACACAGCTACAGTCATCAAGACAGTATGGTACTGGCACAAAACATAAATACAGACCAATGGAATAAGATAGAAAGCCCAGAAATAAACCCAACACCTATGGGCACCTTATTTTTGACAAAGGAGGGAAGAATATATAATGGGGCAAAGACAGCCTCTTCAATAAATGGTGCTGGGAAAACTCGACAGCTACATGTAAAATAATGAAATTAGAACACTTCATAACAACATACACAAAGATAAACTCAAAATGGATTAAGGGCCTAAATGTAAGACCAGATACTATAAAACTCTTAGAGGTAAACATGAACAGAACACTCGATGACATAAATCAAAGCAAGATCTTCTATTACCCACCTCCTAGAGTAATGGGCGCTTACTCCTTAGAAGAAAAGTTATGACCAATCTAGATAGTTTATTCAAAAGAGATACTACTTTGCTGACTAAGGTCCATCTAGTCAAGGCTATGGTTTTTCCCGTGGTCATGTATGGATGTGAGAGTTGGAGTGTGAGGAAGGCTGAACACCGAAGAATTGATGCTTTTGAACTGTGGTGCTGGAGAAGACTCTTGAGAGTCCCTTGGACTGCAAGGAGACCCAACCAGTCCATTCTGAAGGAGATCAACCCTGGGATTTCTTTGGAAGGAATTGATGCTAAAGCTGAAATTACAGTACTTTGGCCACCTCATGAGAAGAGTCGACTCATTGGAAAAGACTCTGATGCTGGGAGGGATTGGGGGCAGAAGAAGAAGGGGACGACAGAGGATGAGATGGCTGGATGGCATCACAGACTCGATGGACGTGAGTCTGAGTGAACTCCGGGAGATGGTGATGAACAGGGAGGCCTGGCGTGCTGTGATTCATGGGGTCGCAAAGAGTCGGACACGACTGAGCGACTGAACTGAACTGAACTGAGAGTAATGGGAATAAAAACAAAGGCAAGCAAGTGGGACCTGACTAAACTTAAAAGTTTTTGCACAGCAAAGGAAACTATAGGCAAGGTGAAAAGACAACCCTTAGAATGGGAGAAAATAATAGTAAATGAAATAACTGACAAAGGATTAATTTCCAAAATATACAGGCAGCTCACACAACTCAATACCAGAAAAACAGACAACCCAATCAAAAAGTGGGGAAAAGTCCTAAACAGACATTTCTCCAAAGAAGATATACAGATGGCTAACAAACACATGAAAAGATGCTCAACATAACTTATTATTAGAGAAATGCAAATCAAAATTACAATGAGATATCACCCCACACCAGTCAGAATGGCCATCATCAAAATGTCTACAAACAATAAATGCTGGAGAGGGTGTGGAGAAAAGGGAATGCTCTTGCACTGTTGGTCTGAATGCAAATTGATACAGCCACTATGGAAGATGGCATGGAGATTCCTTAAAAAATCTAGGAATAAAACCACCAATCAAAATGTCTACAAACAATAAATGCTGGAGAGGGTGTGGAGAAAAGGGAATGCTCTTGCACTGTTGGTCTGAATGCAAATTGATACAGCCACTATGGAAGATGGCATGGAGATTCCTTAAAAAATCTAGGAATAAAACCACCACATGATGCAGCAGTCTCACCCCTAAATATATACCCTGAGGAAACCAAAATTGAAAAATACACATGTATCCCATTGTTCTTTGAAACACTATTTACAATAGCTAGAACACGGAGGCAACCTAGACATCCATTGACAAATGAATGGATAGAGAAGTAGTGGTACATATGCACAATGAAATATTACTCAGCCATAAAAAGGAACAGAATTGAATCAGTTCTAATGAGTTAGATGAACCTAGAGCCTGTTATACTGAGTGAAGTAAGTCAGAAAGATAAAGAGAAATAGCGTATTCTAATGCATATATACAGAATCTAGGGGGAAAAAAATGGTACTGAAAAAATTTATTTACAGGCCAGCAAAGGAGAAACAGACATAGAGAATAGACTTATGGACATAGGGAGAGGGTGAGATGTATGGAGAGAATAACATAGAAACTTACATTACCATATGTAAAATAGATAGCCAAGGGGAATTTGCTCTATGGCTCAGGAAACCCAAACAGGGGCTCTGTATCAACCTAGAGCAGTGGGATGGAGAGGGAGATGGAAGGGAGGTTCAAAAGGAAGGGGATATATGTATACCTATGGCTGATTCATGTTGAGATTTGAGAGAAAACAGCCAAAATCTGTAAAGCAATTAACCTTAAATTTAAAAATAAATATTAAATAAAGATAACAAATAGAAAAAATACATAGCCTGTAATACTAATTAGACTGGCATAGATAGCTTAACTAAATTAGTTATGACATCTTCATGTTAATGCATTCATTTATTGACATGCAGGCATATCTCACTGAATTCTTATAAAATTATTTTTCACAAGCATATATCCAAATTTAAGCAACTTGAAATGTAGATAGATATAATGCTTGATTATTTGTAAATAGAATAATGTAGCAAGCTGAACATTATTGAACTGATCAAAAACTGTTGTCTACCTTTCTTATATTTTAAGCATTCTGTAATGTTTAACTTATCTAAAATATCAAAAAAATAGACTTTTGCTCTTATATGAAAATCATCACCATATGCTCTGTCTCTTATACACATCTAGATGTGTATAAGAGACAGGTCATGTCCGACTCTTTGCAACCCCATGAATCGCAGCACACCAGGCCTCCCTGTCCATCACCAACTCCTGGAGTTCACTCAAACTCATGTCCNGACTTTTGCTCTTATATGAAAATCATCACCATATGCTTGAACACATTTTCCACAGTATTTTTCCAGTTTTGAAGTAGATATTCATGTTAGCTGGCTCCACCAAACTTCCAAGGGGTAAGAATATAACTATAAAACTAAATACTGGATAATTTTATAGTAATCTTAAAATATAGAAAATCTGCTTATACAGGCATCTAATAGTAAAAGACTCCCTGTCACAAGTATAAACTTTTGTAAATGTATAAACATTCACTGAAATAATTTAAACAACTATTAGTTCAGTGGTTAGTAAATCTAATTGCTTCATGCCTATGCACTTGATAGGGAGGAAAGAACAGTTAAGTCAATTAATTTACCAGATGATGATATTTAAAGACTTGTACGGAATTTCAATAATTGAAAATTAACTGGAAGGTTTACTATATTAATTTGATTAATTATTAAATGAATTAACAATTTCTTATCTTCTATATATTCTATTCATGAGTTGAGGAGAATATAAGAATATCTGAAAAGGGTAATTTGAAGTTTGGTTAAGGATTTTCATCTCTCTACCCCAAGATGGGCTCAGTAAAGAAGAGAAATGGTATGGACTTAACAGAAGCAGAAGATATTAAAAAGAGGTGGCAAGAATACACAGAACTGTGTAAAAAAGATCTTCACGACCCAGATAATCACTATGCTGTGATCACTCATCCAGAGCCAGATATCATGGAATGTGAAGTCAAGTGAACAAAGCTAGTGGAGGTGATGGAATTCCAGTTGAGCTATTTAAAATCCTGAAAGATGATGCTGTGAAAGTGCTGCACCCAATATGCCAGCAAATTTGGAAAACTCAGCAGTAGTCACAGGACTGGAAAAGGTCAGTTTTCATTCCAATCCCAAAGAAAGGCAATGCCAAAGAATGCTCAAACTACCACACAATTGCACTCATCTCACATGCTAGTAAAGTAATGCTCAAAATTCTCCAAGCCAGGCTTCAGCAATACATGAACCGTGAACTCCCTGATGTTCAAGCTGGTTTTAGAAAAGGCAAAGGAACCAGAGATCAAATTGCCAACATCCGCTGGATCATGGAAAAAGCAAGAGAGTTCCAGAAAAACATCTATTTGTGCTTTATTGACTATGCCAAAGCCTTTGACT
>SJYX01009499.1:34700-78950 GCA_006410675.1 Oreotragus oreotragus | reverse complement strand
TAAAGTAATGCTCAAAATTCTCCAAGCCAGGCTTCAGCAATACATGAACTGTGAACTTCCAGATGTTCAAGCTGGTTTTAGAAAAGGCAGAGGAACCAGAGATCAAATTGTCAACATCTGCTGGATCATGGAAAAAGCAAGAGAGTTCCAGAAAAACATCTATTTCTGCTTTATTGACTATGCCAAAGCCTTTGACTGTGTGGATCACAATAAACTGTGGAAAATTCTGAAAGAGATGGGAATCCCAGACCACCTGACCTGCTTCTTGAGAAACCTATATGCAGGGTAGGAAGCAACAGTTAGAACTGGACATGGAACAACAGACTGGTTCCAAAAAGAGTACGTCAAGGCTGTATATTGTTACCCTGCTTATTTAACTTCTATGCAGAGTACATCATGAGAAATCCTGGGCTGGAGGAAGCACAGACTGGAATCAAGATTGCCAGGAGAAATATCAATAACCTCAGATATGCGGATGACACCACTCTTATAGCCGAAAGTGAAGAAGAACTAAAGAACCTCTTGATAAATGTGAAAGAGGAGAGTGAAAAAGATGGCTTAAAACTCAACATTCAGAAAACTAAGATCATGATCTGGTCCCATCACTTCATGGGAAATAGATGAGGAAACAGGGGAAACAGTGGCTGACTTTATTTTTCTGGGCTCTAAAATCCCTGCAGATGGTGATTGCAGTCATGAAATTAAAAGACACTCCTTGGGATTTTGAGATCCATTTTGTCTGTTCACTGTTCCTGTCATACATATGTATGATGTATTTCCACCTGGATACATGATGGTGTTCCAGTGAGGACTAATGGAGACAGGCAGCCATGAGACATTCTTCTCCATGTACTCTCACTCTTGATGCTTTGACCTGGAAATTAGAATTCAGTTCAGTTCAGTTCAGTTCAGTCACAGAGTCGTGTCCGACTCTTTGCGACCCCATGAATTGCAGCACGCCAGGCCTCCCTGTCCATCACTATCTCCCGGAGTTCACTCAGACTCATGTCCATCGAGTCTGTGATGCCATCCAGCCATCTCATCCTTGGTCGTCCCCTTCTCCTCCTGCCCCCAATCCTTCCCAGCATCAGAGTCTTTTCCAATGAGTCAACTCTTCGCATGAGGTGGCCAAAGTACTGGAATTTCAGCTTTAGCATCATTCCTTCCAAGGAAATCCCAGGGTTGATCTCCTTCAGAATGGACTGGTTGGATCTCCTTGCAGTCCAAGGGACTCTCAAGAGTCTTCTCCAACACCACAGTTTAAAAGCATCGAATTAGGAGCATGAATATCAGGGAAATGGAAGTCAGTTACCCTGACATTCTCATATTATTGGAGAAAAATCTAAGTATAGAGCTTTATTATTAAAATCAAGCAATTTTATTAGAAACAAAACAAAAAAGACGCTTACTCCTTGGAAGGTTATGACCAGCCTAGACAGCATATTGAAAAGCAGAGACATTACTTTGTCCACAAAGGTCCATCTAGTCCTGGCTATGGTTTTTCCACTGGTCATGTATGGATGTAAGAATTGGACTATAAAGAAAGCTGAGCACTGAAGAATTGATGTTTTTGAACTGTGGTGTTGGAGAAGACTCTTGAGAGTCCCTTGGACTGCAAGGAGATCCAACCAGTCCATTCTAAAGGAGATCAGCCCTGGGTGCTCTAATGATGCTAAAGCTGAAACTCCAGTACTTTGGCCACCTCATGCAAAGAGTTGACTCATTGGAGAAGACTCTGATGCTGGGAGGGATTGGGGGCAGGAGGGAAAGGGGACAACAGGGAATGAGATGGCTGGATTGCATCACCAACTCTGGACATGGGTTTGGGTGAACTCTGGGAGTTGGTGATGGGCAGGGAGGCCTGGCGTGCTACAGTCCATGGGGTCACAAAGAGTTGGACAGGACTGAGCAACTGAACTGAACTGGCTTCATTGTTTTCTTTTTGTGTGAGTTGTTCATTTCTTTCCTTTTCTCTCTCTCTCTGAAGACTGACTTTCTCTGATTGTCTTTGCACGTGACTGCCCCAAGACCTTGAGTTTAATTTTAGCCAGACTAGGATTGCTGTGTGAGAAGGCAATGGCACCACACTCCAGTACTCTTGCCTGGAAAATCCCATGGGTGGAGGAGCCTGGTGGACTATAGTCCATGGGGTCGCTAAGAGTTGGACATGACTGAGCAACTTCACTTTCATGCATTGGAGAAGGAAATGGCAACCCACTCCAGTGTTCTTTCCTGGCGAATCCCAGGGACAGGGGAGCCTGGTGGGCTGCTGTCTATGG
The DNA here is from genome assembly GCA_006410675.1 of Oreotragus oreotragus. Taxonomy (NCBI): domain Eukaryota; kingdom Metazoa; phylum Chordata; class Mammalia; order Artiodactyla; family Bovidae; genus Oreotragus; species Oreotragus oreotragus. Next base: position 76,671 of record SJYX01009499.1, on the reverse strand, counting down.
GGTCACACTGAGTCGGACACGACTGAAGTGACTTATCAGCATCAGCAGCAGGATTGCTCTGCTCCAATTCCCAGAAGAGACAGTATAATTAGTTTGACTTAGGAGGAGTTCCACCCTGGCTGCAGTCAGCTTTGTCCAAAGCGAATGGGACCAGAAAATAGAATCCTTGTCTATTGTTGTGCATCAGAGATTCACAGTTCTGACAAACTGAGAAGGGTGTTGTGTCTCTTGCAGGTTCAGTAAGTGCTGGTTGGCATATATTTATCTCTTCAAATGTATTTAAAATAATTTAGTTTTCAGAATATAGAGGTTCATAAAATGTTTATAGGGTATTGGAAAAAAAACTTGTTAGGGATTGCAGAACCAGAAAAAGTCACACTGTCATACAAGAGTGACTTTTTTTTTTATTTTCTTCATGTCTTATATAATTACACTTACATAACACATAGATATTTAGTCAAATGTATCAGCCCCAAAATATTCCTTATTTTAAAAGGTGGCAGTTGTTTATATACAGAATATCTATAGATCCAGCAAATGAGGGAATCTCAGGTTAAAGAAAATAGATACTTAAAGTATCAAACATGTGATACAGATTTAAATTGCGGTAAATTTTTACTCATGGTTTAAATGAAAGCACTTTGTTTGAAGAGTTTTTGTTTAGATATATTAAAATTCACAGTTATCCTCAAATGGTGAAGGGAATATTGGAAAGTAACGTTTATTATGACTCTGCTCAGTTAGACACTTAACATTATGTTATTCCATTCAGCCCTTATAACTGCCCTTTGAGATGTAGGTATCCTTATCCCATGGCCAGTGACGAAATGAAAACCCAGGGGAGGGACTTCCCTGGTAGTCCAGTGGTCAAGACTCCAGGCTCCCAGTGCAGGGAACTAGGTTCAATCCCTGGTCAGGGAACGAGATCCCACATGCTGCAACTATGACCTCGGTGCAGCCAAATAAATAAATATTAAAAAAAAAAAAAAGACTTTAAAAAAAAAAAAAAAAAAGAAAACCCAGGGGAAATTTAGCTTGCTGATACGTGGCTGGCCTGGGATTTAAGCTCTGGTCTGCATGACTTGCAGGTCTTTTCTCTCCCACACCCTAGCTTTCGGGAACATGAAAAATGTATTTACATAACCTTTCTAGAGAAAACTATAAGTAGGGCTGTATAGGAGCCACTCAGCTCATTCTCTTGTCTATATACTCAGGTCTCAGTCACAGCATCAAATGTGTGGCAGCCATTTCTCCAATATCTGGAGTGAAGACATTGGTTATGTAATGTTTAGTCATTTAAGCACCTGGATTTTTCTGAGGTCATTCAACTGATAAATCAGTGTTTAAAAATAGCAGTGGCATCTTCAGTTTGCAAGAAAATATATATATGTTTTTTTAACCTTATATTCTAAAGATTAATGCATGCTAAATTGAGAATTGAGGGTGAAAAAGGGAAAGCTGACCTTTCGTAGTCTGAATAAACAGGAAGAGGAAAGCAAAGACTGGCTAAGCAACATAAGACAGTATTAAGCTTTCCCCTTTTAATGTGAAAAATCAGAAGAAATGCTTATTTTAGAAATTTTTGTTCAAGACATATTTATAACATAAATGCTTCTTTATATTTTAGTTAGATGGAACAAATTTAAATCGTTTGTTCTTGGTGATGTTGACTGAAGAGGCAAATAGTTGTGATTTTTACCAGTGAGTTAATGATAATTGACCTTCTGATTTATCAGCCTAAGTGGCTTTGGTGATAAAATGAAAAGGAATGATCATTTGGTTTATTGCAATTTCAGATTTAGTCTGAAAAAAATTTAAAACAATGACTAGGATATGATTCCTAAAATAAGTAGGCTTTGTGTTAGTATGGTGAAGAATATTCATTAAAGTTTTAGCAAAAGATGAAAGTGTGGTCTCTCTACAGGAGATGAAATGTGGTCTCCCAGCCTTACCACTTAAGATTAGGTTGATATAAATTAAATCTAGCCTAATACTTTATTTGTTAAGAATTGACAGTAACCTTTTTAAAATAGAGGGACAAGAGATGCAGATGAGTTTGATGTTTTACAATTTATATTGTTGCTATCTTTCAGGACATGAAAAGAGGAATTCAAATCATTGTTTTATTTCTTGTTTGTTCCTTTAGAAGCTATCTTTTCTAGTTAAGGGACAAACTAATCAAACATGACGTGCTTTAGCCATCAGAATCTTGACCAACTGATTTCAGCATTTTTCTTCTAAAAGTACCTAATTGAAAGTAACCCTGAGTTACTGACTCTGATGTTGGCCCGGGTTTAGGGAAAATGAAGCCCTCTTAGTGTTAATTGATTGAACCTATTGTCCTCCACAGTTCTTTTATTTTATTATTATTATTATTTTTTCTATCAACATAACAATATTTTATTGACTACTGGGTCAGTAATTATTTACCAGTGTGACTTCAAGCTATACATTTCATTGTGTTTTTTGTTTTCGGGCCCTCATTTTCAAATTCTTTCTCTTTCTCTTTTTTTTTTTTAAATTTTAATTTTTACTTTATCTTACTTAACAGTACTGTACTGGTTTTGGCATACATTGACATGAATCCACCACAGGTGTACACGAACTCCCAAACATGAACCCTCCTCCCACCTCCCACCCCACATCATCCCTCCGGATCATCCCCATGCACCAGCCCCAAGCATCCTGCATCCTGCATCGAACATAGACTGGCGATTCGTTTCTTACATGATAGTATACATATTTCAATGCTATTCTCCCAAATCATCCCACCCTCTCCCTCTCCCTCTCCCTCAGAGTCCAAAAGTCTGCTCTGCACATCTGTGTCTCTTTTGCTGTCTTGCATACAGGGTCCTCATTACCATCTTTCTAAATTCCATATATATGTGTTAGTATACTGTATTGGTGTTTTTCTTTCTGGCTTACTTCACTCTGTATAATTGGTTCCAGTTTCATCCATCTCATTAGAACTGATTCAAATGTATTCTTTTTAATGGCTGAGTAATACTCCATTGTGTATATGTACCACAGCTTTCTTATCCATTCATCTGCTGATGGACATCTAGGTTGTTTCCATGTCCTGGCTATTATAAACAGTGCTGTGATGAACATTGGGGTACATGTGTCTCTTTCTATTCTGGTTTCCTCGGTGTGTATGCCCAGCAGTGGGATTGCTGGGTCATAAGGCAGTTCTATTTGCAATTTGTTAAGGAATCTCCACACTGTTCTCCACAGTGGCTGTACTAGTTTGCATTCCCACCAACAGTGTAAGAGGGTTCCCTTTTCTCCACACCCTCTCCAGCATTTATTGCTTGCAGACTTCTGGATTGCAGCCATTCTGACTGGTGTGAAATGGTACCTCATTGTGGTATTGATTTGCATTTCTCTGATAATAGGTGATGTTGAGCATCTTTTCATGTGTTTGTTAGCCATCGTATGTCTTCTTTGGAGAAATGTCTATTTAGTTCTTTGGTCCATTTTTTGATTGGGTTGTTTATTTTTCTGGAATTGAGCTGCATGAGTTGCTTGTATATTTTTGAGATTAGTTGTTTGTCAGTTGCTTCATTTGCTATTTTATCCCATTCCGAAGGCTGTCTTTTCACATTGCTTATAGTTTCCTTTGTTGTGCAGAAGCTTTTAGGTTTAATTAGGTCCCATTTGTTTATTTTTGCTTTTATTTCCAATATTCTGGGAGGTGGATCATAGAGGATCCTGCTGTGATGTATGTCAGAGAGTGTTTTGCCTATGTTCTCCTCTAGGAGTTTTATAGTTTCTGGTCTTACGTTTAGATCTTTAATCCATTTTGAGTTTATTTTTGTGTGTGGTGTTAGAAAGTGTTCTAGTTTCATTTTTTTACAAGTGGTTGGCCAGTTTTCCCAGCATCACTTGTTAATGGGACTATCTTTAATCCATTGTATATTCTTGCCTCCTTTGTCATGGATAAGGTGTCCATAGGTGTGTGGATTTATCTCTGGGCTTTCTATTTTGTTCCATTGATCGATATTTCTGTCTTTGTGCCAGTACCACTGTGTCAGCTTTTAACTTTGTATTAACAATTGTTACTCAAATTGTGCTGTTGAAAACATCCATTTATTTTCATGTAGTATCAAGAAGTGAGATTTTAGAAACACTGAGGTTTCTACACATACTCATTGTCCAAACCCGGACTCCAGTTTCATGTGAATTTCTTTACTTTCTCTTTCTTCACATTAACAGTGATGAACTGGATTTTTTTTCCCCAAAGCCCACCTTGGCCACACTTTTGGTTAGGATGGTTTGAAATCCAAAATAATCAAAATCAGGACAGTCAAAGAAAATCCAAAGTCTTAAAAACTGAGAATACACACAGGCTCAAAGATGAAAGGGAATCTTTTGGCTTGATCTATCACATGGTACATGATAAATCATTTCTTTTCCAAGACCAGAGGAGCCTGCATCTTGCCTCACAAAAGAGATACACCAGAGTTTAGCTTTATCTCAGAATAACCCCCCTTTGAAATTAAAGGCATATTAAATTACCCGATAAAATAAATGTCACACTGGGAGATTGCTGAAACCCATCTTAGTAAATTAAATGTTTTTAATGATGGAAACCTGGAAGAAATTCACTTTGAGCTAGTTTGCTGGGCGGCAAGCTTGATGTTCTCATGGAGGTCTTCATGAACCATTCACCAACATCTGCATGCCAAACTCAGCTTGCACATGAATACTTCCTTAGCATGTCAGGGCAGCTGTGTTCGTGTGAACTCTGTGGACTTGCATGCCTTTCTGTAACGTGTTTCTTATGGGCTGAGCATGTTAGTTAGCCGGTTTTCACAAGGGTGAACCAGAACAGTTATTGGGTTGGTGTGAGTTGCTATTAACATGAAAGAAAGAAAGTAAAGGTAAAGTCGCTCAGTCATATCCGACTCTTTGCGACCCCCATGGGCCATAGCCTACCAGGCTCCTCTGTCCATGCTATTTTCCAGGCAATAGTACTGGAGTGGATTGCCATTTCCTTCTTCAGGGGATCTTCCCGACCCAGGGATCGAACCCGGGTCTCCCACATTGTAGACAGACGCTTAACCATCTGAGCCACCAGGGAAGTCCTATAACATGAGGAGGAGCTAAATAAACATAGTGTTGGAGTACACCTTAATGATGAGTTTTCAGAAGCCAGGGGGAGATTCCACATGAAATGGACAGTTGGGTAGGGGATATGTATTTCCTTTGAATGTTCCTGTTGTATGTTTGTTTGTATGTTCCTGTTGTATGTTTGTTTGTATGTTCCTGTTGGCTCTTATTTGGGAAACAAAAAATGTATTGTCTAATACAGTCACCATTAAAACAGGACTGAGTAACATGCAAATGGATGGAAGTACAGGTATATTGATGCTACAGAGATCCAGTATCCATATATATGAAAATAGCAGAATAATTAGAATGAAATTAAATTAGATTTCTAGCAGAATTTAAACTCAAATTTCTGTCCTGAAAATGCTAGGGAACTTTGGGCCATGTGGATACATAAACAAAATGAAAATGAAAGTCACTCAGTCATGTCTGACAACTCTTTATGACCCCATGGACTATATAGTCCATGGAATTCTCCAGGCCAAAATACTGGAATGGGCAGCCTTTCCCTTCTCCAGGGGATCTTCCCAACCTAGGAGTTGAACCCAGGTCTCCCTCATTGCAGGTGGATTCTTTACCAGCTGAGCCACAAGGGAAGCCCAGGAATACTGGAGTGGGTAGCCTATCCCTTCTCCAGTGGATCTTCCCCACCCAGGAATCGAACTGGGGTCTCCTGCATTGCAGGCAGATTCTTTACCCACTGAGCTATCAGGGAAGCCCAAAATAAATAAATCCCAACCTTATTGGTGTACACAGAACATTTAAACAATTCTAATATTTAAAGCAACCCCAAGTGATATTTACATAGTGTGGATATTATATTAAATAATAAATTTGAACTTTATTGTGCCTCATTTTGCATTAATATCAGCATGACTTTTGTCTTATAATTTATTGTTTATAGTTACTGTCTGCAAACTATAGCCCAAGTGCTTTTAAATACAGGGTTTTATTAGAACACATCCATACATATTTTTTTTTACATATTGTCTGTGGTTGTTTTTGTGCTACAACAGGCAGAGTTTAGTAGTTTCAACAGAGACCATATGGCTCACAAAACTGAAAATATGTACTCTTTGGCCCTTTCTAGAAAAAGGTTGCTTCAGTTCAGTTCAGTCGCTCAGTCAGGTCCGACTCTTTGCGACCCCATGAATTGCAGCATGCCAGGCCTCCCTGTCCATCACCAACTCCTGGAGTTCACTCAGACTCATGTCCATCGAGTCAGTGATGCCATTCAGCCATCTCATCCTCTGTCGTCCCCTTCTCCTCCTGCCCCCAATCCCTCCCAGCATCCCTTTTCCAATGAGTCAAATCTTTGTATGAGGTGGCCAAAGTACTGGAGCTTCAGCTTTAGCATCATTCCTTCCAAAGAAATCCCAGGGCTGATCTCCTTCAGAATGGGCTTGCTCCTCAGCAAATCATTTAACTATCCATTGCAAACTGAGATAACTTCTGTATCTATGACAGAAAGGAAGGCAAGCATTTTCTTGTTGTCATTGCTTTACACAGAGTGGGTCATGGGTTTAATTAGAAAACATATCAGTTATATCCAATACTTACTTGAAGGAGTTTATGATGCTCCTCAGCAAATCATTTAACTATCCATTGCAAACTGAGATAACTTCTGTATCTATGACAGAAAGGAAGGCAAGCATTTTCTTGTTGTCATTGCTTTACACAGAGTGGGTCATGGGTTTAATTAGAAAACATATCAGTTATATCCAATACTTACTTGAAGGAGTTTATGGAAGAGAGGGGAGAGAAAAACTGTTTGCTTTTTAAGGAGGACATTTAATGATCTGACATACCTGATTTTCTTTCAAAAGAACTTAATGTTTGAAAATTTGTTCATAACATGAAACTTGTGTCCAGAGCCATATAAATAGCTCAGTGAGACTTAGAACTTCTGATAAATCATCGTTTTGGGGCTCTGAGCACAAAGAGTGTTAGATTCTGTACTTGAATTTTTCAGAAGACCTAAGGCAAGGTAAAGAGAAGAGTTTATATACGTGAAATCAGAAGAAAATGAGCAAAAAATTTAAAGAAAAAAATCATGGAATACAAATAATGACTCAAGTATAAATAAATGTTCTCTTATACATTGTACTGAATAAAAGTAACACCTAACATAAATTACATATTTTACCCATTAACTCCTACTCTTCAAGGTGTGCTGTGCTCAATCGCTGAGTTATGTCCAACTTTTGTGACCCCATGGACTGTAGCCCACCAGGCTTCTCTGCCCATGGGATTTTCCAGGCAAGAATACTGGATTGGGGTGCCATTTCTCTACTCCTGGGGATCTTCCTGACCCAGCTATTGAACCTGCATCTCTTGCATCTCCTGCATTGGCAGGAGGATTCTTTACCAAGTGTGATACTTCTGGCTTTACAGATGCGCGTAGTGAAGCTCTGAAAGACAAGGGAACTTTCCCTCTGAATACATATCAAGTCATCTGACTCAAAAGTCAATCTGTTTATTAGGATTCTCTTAAGATTATACTGTGTAACATTGTATTGTTATATCACATTAAAAAATAAACTAATCAAACAGATCACTCCTGATTAATACCATAAACCAAACCTGTCTGATAGTAATTTAATGATATATCAGTCAGTTAATACCACATAACAGAACATCCCCACACATAGTGGGTTAGAACAGGTATGATTTATGATGTTTCTCAAGTCCACTCCAGTGTTCTTGCCTGGAGAATCCCAGGGACAGAGGAGCCTGGTGGGCTGCCGTCTGTGGGGTCGCACAGAGTCGGACACGACTGAAGCAACTTAGCAGCAGCAGCAGCAAGTCTGCTGATCAGTCTTGGCTTACTGGTCTTGGCTTGGGGAGGACTCTGCTGCATTCTTCTCTTGGGACCAGCAGGCAAGCCCAGGCATCTCATTTTCCTGGCAAAGGAGAGTTGCAAGAAAGCGGGTGGAAACACACACAAGGCTTCAGTTGTTTCCGTGTCTTGGCTGTTGTGAATAGTGCTGCTGTGAACACTGGGATGTGTGTATCTTTTCAAATTAGAGTTTTCGTCTTCTCCAGATGTATGCCCAGGAGTGGAATTGCTAGATCATATGGTAGTTCTGTGTTTAGTTTTTTGAGGAACCTTTATACTCTCTCCCATGGAGGCTGTACCAACTTACATTCCCACCAGCATTGCCATTGGGCTGCCTCTTGCCTAATATATCTGGCAGGTGAATTCATTTGCCTGGAATACTTAGTATGACTGTTTTTAAGTCACGCTTTACCAACCACCCTGGAGAAGGGAATGGTTTACCCACTCCAGTGGAGAATTCCTAGAGAATTCCATGGCCAGAGGAGCCTGGTGGGCTATATATAGTTCATGGGGTTGCAGAGAGTCAGCAACACTGAGCAGCTAACACTTTCACTTTTACCAATCACAGGGACACTTCTTTTGCTAGAACCAAGTGCAGAGATGGCCTGAAAGAGAGGAGTTCAAAGTTGTGCACATGAAATGGGAGCAGAGAATCATGTATGTAGCAGGCAGCACAGTGATGTCAGTGACAGAATTGACTAAGGAGAAACCGGGGATGGGGGCAGGAGAGGGGAGTGGAAGGAGAGGTGAAGGTGCTCTCTGAAGCAGGGAGACTACACAGGTGCCCCCAGGGTAGTAGGTAAAGGAAGGTGGCTGCACAGATGGGCAGAAAGTAACTAAGGTGACCTTGCCTGTGGGCATCATTCACCACAAGCTTTCCTTGCCTCACATCACGTTGGAAATCATATGGATGTATTTGTGTTTCCAGCGTGAGGTACACTGCAGGAGAAAGTTCTAAAAATCATTGATTCCAGTTGCCTCACAGCCTAAAAACAGCGCAAGCAAGTTGAACCTACCACCTCACTCTCCCTCCAGTATTCAACTAGAATGATGTACATATATGTTGTTCATGTCCCTTGAAAATGGAGTCTGGGAGATTCTGCAAAGAAAACAAGCGTTTTACAGGATGAAAGATGCAAACTGGGGAACATTTGTAACCATTTGCCAGCCAGTGCAAAATTAATTAACCATGTACAGACTTTCAATAGTTCATTTCATCTGCTTGTTATGCAGATAGAATTTGTGANTCATGTCCCTTGAAAATGGAGTCTGGGAGATTCTGCAAAGAAAACAAGCGTTTTACAGGATGAAAGATGCAAACTGGGGAACATTTGTAACCATTTGCCAGCCAGTGCAAAATTAATTAACCATGTACAGACTTTCAATAGTTCATTTCATCTGCTTGTTATGCAGATAGAATTTGTGATTTGCATTCTTTAAATTTTAGCAGCTTTTCTTAAAGCCTGAGAAAATGTTCACTCTATTTTAATTACATATGGAGGAGACTGACATGGTAAAAAGTACAAGTAAAGATTGTTTTCAAGAAGACATACGGCCATTCGGAGACCTAACAAAACTCCTTGTCAGTGGCCTGCAGAATCAGATGAGGGTTAATCAAGAGAATAAATAAACCAGTTTAGAACAAAGAAGCCTTGTATCTTGTCTTGATAGATAAACTGGTCTTCAGTGCAAAATATAAAGTGAATTGTGAGAGCAGGTGATGTACATTGATATGGTTTAACACCATTATGAGGATTAATAAATTTTTGAGTTGCCCCAAAATCTATATTTGAATGACTATTATTTTTCTTCCTTGTACATAATAAGTTGAAAACCTGATTTATGGATAACTACATGGTTCTGAATAGCAGGCTTGAGCAGAACATTCATTTCTTTATTTGGATAGAGTTCCATTTTCTGCTGAAAAGTAAAATCCAATAATAAGCCTGTCCAGCTTAAACTCTGTAATATTTTAAAAAAGAAGAATTCAGATGTAAAGTTTCAATAATTAAAAGAACTTTAAAAAGTTCTTTTCTGGTGAGGTAGTTTCAGAAATACTTAATTTACCCCCAAAATGACATAAAATATTCCCCACACTTCTTGGAACTGCATGCATCCACCTCAACAATCATAGTAATTACTCATTTCGCTTTTATTATGGAGACAATTTTTTTTTAAGTTCCATCCCATCGATGTTGCATATAGAGATCATTTAAACCCATCTTTGGAAATTTTTTTTTAAGGGTTGCTTGTCAACATTTTCCTGATGGCACTGCCAGTGCCAGATGCATATACCATATTTTATGTGGTCCCATAAAAGGGCATCATTTTCATCCATCAAGTCAGTAATCCAGTTTCAACCAACCTCAACTGCGATAGTGAGGGTCGTGAATCCAACTGTGACCTGTGCATCAGCAGCTTCAGCACACTGTGACACTTGTTAGACATACAGGTTCTCAGGGCCGCCACCCCAAATAACTGAGTCAGGAACGCAGGAGGTGGAACCCCAGAAACTGCCTTGACAAGCCCACCATGCCGAGGTTTCTGGGTGCATGCCGGAGGCAGTCAAAATGTTACGAATGAGACTGAAAGGTCCAGGTACTCCAGGCAAAGAGGAGATTTGTCAGCCAGAGAGCTTCAGAGAGGAAGTGGTTTTTAAATGAGATGAGGGGCCTCCAGTTTCGTAGGACAACACAGAGGTAGGCTGACCATGCCATGGGGGTCCCCTGGGAAATTGCGAGCATCCTTTACAAGTGAATGGGACTCCCTTGTTTCACTTCATCTGAAAGTCTCACTCTGCCATCCTTGACGAGTTCTTTTTCTCTGTAGTGCTTGTGTTTTCTTCCTGGGGGATGCTCCATTCCCACCCCTGCGTGCGGCACTGTGTTCGCATCCTTTCTTTCTCTATGCATTTGAGTGTGTGTATATCTATCTCCCCCTTCTGATCCATGCGTAAACGACTGGACACATAGCCTTGACCTGAGCTTGTATGTGTGATTTCACATGGTAGGAATGTCCGGGATCTCAGGCTCCTCGTCTGCAAAGGGAGGGAGTTGGGGGCTCCCAAAGGCCTTCACTGCAAGGCCGCAGACCCCGGTATTTTCCTGTGTCTGTCTTTGTTCACCATATGATTTAGCATTGTAATTAGGTACAGTCAATCTTAATACTCTGTTCACAGTGTTCCTCCCAAAACTAAAAGCTCCTCATGAAATTTCTCTGCTTTGCTTTACACATGCCATGTCTTGATTTTAAATTTCGCTACTCGTCTGTAGATGATAACATTTACTTACCATCAGATAATCTGAGAAACTTGTTTGAAAACACCTGCGTAAATAAATAGCATGGATTTTTTTTTCCTTCCAAAGGAGATTAATTCATACAGACTACAGAAACCTTCTGTGTTTTAAATGGCTATTTGCTGTATGTTTTTAATTTTGTTTCTCCACATGAGACCGTATGTGTCCATGTGTGCATAAATATCGGAAGAGGATTATCTCCTGGGTATCTTACTCATTTCTTAAGGTGGTGTCAGGTCACCAAGAAAATTAGTGACAGACTCACATCGTAGAATGGAATTCGACTTATTGCAAACTTTAGACAAAGTACACCTTCTTTGTCTGCTTCTTCATGGTAAGTTTGGGTGTGCTGGCACAGGAAAGCATTTAGCAACAGAATGAAAACAAGCCATGTCCCCTTTTCACCATCTGTCCCAGCATGATTTTTGTCCTTGAATTTCTCGACTTCAGTGGGTTATCTCTGCCATTCTGAAGTTTCTGGAACTTGGTTTCTCTGAAAACCATGACGAGATGTACTCAAAACATGCTCCGAGGCGTCCACTGGTAAATTGCTGACATTCTTTCTCGCTGAACGCTTGCTCGCTCCATATTTATTAGCTCATCTGAGATTCCACAACTGCCACCTGAGCTTTTATACAGGCAATAAGGACCCCTGGCTTGGAGGTTGGCGAGATTCTGATTTAGCCAGGGTCGCTCTAGTCTGCCTTGTACCAAATGTCTTGGCTAAGAAACAGATAAATCTGTTCTTTTTCTCTTGCTCCCTATGAAATGACAAATAACTCCCCTTGCTCCATAAAAGCATCATTTGACATTTAGCTTGTTGGTTAAAAAAAATTTTTTTCCATGCTTGTTGCCAGATTAGATACTATCTCCTATCAGCAACTCTGGAGGGAAAAAATATGTACACTGGACAATGGAAATGATTCCATATTCTTCATTTTTTTCTACTTTTCATTACTATTTCAGGGAAGGAAGGAGATTGTTTTCTGCAATATTCTCTCAATCCAGTTCAGTTCAGTCGCTCAGTCATGTCCGACTCTTTGCGACCCCATGAACTGCAACACGACAGGCCTCCCTGTACAATATTCTCTAGGAATCCCTTATGCTGCTCTGTAACCTAATATCAGACATATTTGGATTCTTGTTGCTTTTTGCTTATTTTTCAAAAGCATTTCTGTGTAAATCTTTAGTCTACAAACAAACGTCAACCACAGTCCACCTTCTAACCAGATGGATAGGATATACACAAGCATTTTCAGGCTTATCCCCTTATGTAAATGTCACTTTAGGATGGCTTTTTCAAACTTTTCCTACAAGTTCTCTGGCATTGCACTTTGGATATGAGAAGCAGCCTGGTTAAAAATAAATTGTTCATCTTAGATTCAGACTTAAAAGAAAAAAAATTTAGGATAATGTAAAGCTCAACATTTTCATATGTTTGGGGCTAACTTTGTTGAATCTGGATACATAGAATACTGTCAAAATAAGAATTACGTTTGATGTATTCTAAACTGAATAATTACGGTTTTTGAACAATGAGACTTTATTTGTGATGATGTGAACTTTCCAGGGCAAATGTTCCCTAAATCTGAAACTCACTGTGGAGATTACAGGGTCACCCAAAAATGGCCTTTTGGTTCCACAGTTCAGGCTAATCTCATCTGCTCCTTCACAGAGTGCATCTCACGGGAGAAATCAGTACAATATAGTGCAGGAAAGGAGGTTGTATTCATCTCAGCTGCTTCTCTGAGAATTATTTGTTTTCAAAGATAAAATTCCACTTCAGGGAGTCTTATGAGATAAAATTCAAATAGAAAAATTGTCCTGATTTCTTCAACAGTTTATTTGTGTTAAAGTAATTTACAAAAGCTGTCATTTTTGGGGGGGTGTCTGAAAAATATCTTCATCTTTGTTTCTCACTGAGAAAAGCTGGAATTTGAACTCACTACTCTGGAAGACCTTCTGTATATTTTATCTCTCATGACACCTTGTGTAGCAGCCTCAGGCTAGCAAAGACAACAAAATGATCTTGTCTCTTCTGTGCTAATCAGACGATTCAGTGTAAATAGATGTCAGAAAACATCTTGAGTTTAGCAATATCTCTCCTTAGGAATTTAGCACTCAGGCAAATACTTCACTTGCCCTCCTAAGATAATAAAGCAAACATACCAAACTGCTCTGCTTCATTCTTCCAAACTTTTGACTGCTTCACTGTCTCTTTCAAACATTCACCATCTACTTTCGCACTGTAAGCTAAGATTTTTTCACAGATTTAAGGAGATTTGCAACAGTTCTAAAAAGGATTTGAATTTCTTACTTGGATGTTTGACAGCTCCTAAGAATATATTGTCCAGGTTATGAGGCTTCACTGGTGGCTCAGAGGTTAAAGCGTCTGCCCACAATGCGGGAGACCCAGGTTCAACCCCTAAGTTGGGAAGATCCCCTGGAGAAGGAAATGGCAACCCACTCCAGTATTCTTGCCTGGAGAATCCCATGGACGGAGGAGCCTGGTGGGCTACAATCCACGAGGTCGCAAAGAGTCGGACATGACTGAGCAACTTCACTTCACTATGGGGCTTCAGTAGCCTAAAGTTTCAAAGGGCTTCACTTAGTCAAAATTACCTAAATAGCCTCTCTTCATCTCTTTATAACTGTGGTTCTTAAAAGGAGATGTCTTAAAAATTACAACATTCTTTTTAGCATCCAGGTTTCTACCTACCAATAGATGCACCCATATTTCCTAAATATGCGTATCTTTTGGTCACAATATAAAAATATTTTACAACTTAAAAAAAAATTTCCCCAAAATCATTTCCAAATTCCAAGCAGAGAAATATGTTTCAGACATGGGATTTTTTTAATATTTCAAACAAGACTATATTTTCCCAACACTTTTATCCTGTGAGATTTTAAATGCCTTTCATTTGAAAGTTTTTTTTTTTTTTAAGTATGTCCTGGATATGTCTAATGAATAGTCCTTGAAAACAGAGTCACCTTATTTATAAATTGAATTCTCTTTCCATTCATATGAGGAACTTTATCCTTCCTCAGGGCATATATTTAATAACCATTAATGAAATCTGAAATTATATATGAGCACTGAGACCCAAATTTGCTACTCATTTTTTTTTTCCAGTGGAAATTTCATAAGGGTTTTGGCATGGGAACACAGCAGACATTTAAGGCAGATGGAATAATACAGCTGGCCACAGTGGCTCCGATTGAATCATAACAGTTTATAATCAATAATTTGCTTACTAGGGAAGAGACTCTTTTCAGCCAAATGAACAAAGAGCATACCGTTCATCCTCCTAGTTAGCGGATGACTGCCACCGTTCTGCAACCTTGTGACTCCCACTGATGTTACACAAGGAAGCTGGGGGCTCAGCGCTCATTTGTTCTGTCTTTTAAGATTTCTGTTTCCACCCGCCCCTTCCCACCACAGATCCTATTCCCATTTCCCGTTCATACCACAAAAGCCGTTGGAGCAAACAGAGGCAACATGGGCCAGATTCAACAGGCGTCTGCAAAAAAGGGCAGGACTTAGAGAGGAGAAGGGGCCATTCTAACTGTTTCTAGATTAGAAACTGCCAGATGAAAAGGCCCTTGCTGGGCAGACAGGAGCCTGGCCTTTGGAAGTTAAAATGCATGCATTTTTTTAAAGTGTATATATATATATATTTTTTAATGTGTATCTTTCTTTCTTTCTGGCTGTAGTGGATCTTCGTTGCTACACGCGGGCTTTCTCTAGTTTCAGCGAGCGAGGACTACTCTTCGTTGCCGTGCACACGCTTCTCACTGCAGTGGCTTCTCTTGTTACAGAGCACAGGCTCTAGGGCCCATGGGCTCAGTAGCTGTGGTTCCCAGGTTCTAGAGTGCAGGCTCAGTAGTTGTGGCACCCAGGCTTAGTTGCTCCATGGCATGTGGTATCTTCCTGGACCAGGGATCGAACCTGTGTCTCCTGCATTGGCAGGCAGACTTCTTTGCCACTGAGCCACCAGGGAAGCCCTCATATGAGTTTTGACTGGGCAGGTTAGAGTGAAGTCCTTGCAGAATTTCCTTTTGAAGAAAACAAAATGAAGAACTTGGTAATAGACTCTAGTCTCTGAGAGGTGAGGCAAACAAGAGAAAGGCCAAAAAAAAAAAAAAAAAACAGGTCCTCATCTGATGGGCTATGCAACAAAACAATGTCCCCACTTGGGTGCCAGGTTCACTGCAGAGGATAGAGAAATCTGAATATGCAAGAGGCTGTGGAAGGAGAGGTCTAGGCACTTGGCCTCCATCTGCTCTTGCAAGTTTCTAGGTGGAGGGACTGTTTGGGGAGCAGGTTGACAATGCTTTCTACTATGCTTTCTACAATGCTTTCTACATCGCCTTGTATTTTCCCATTTAATCCTCTCGGTGACCTGTGACGCGTGCATGCATGCTAAATCACTTCAGTTGTGTCTGACTCTTTGCAGCCCCATGACTGTAGCTCACCAGGCTCCTCTGTCTATCAGGATTTTCCAGGCAAGAATACTGCATCTGGGTGCCATTTCCTTCCCCAGGGGATCTTCCTGACCCCATGATCAAACCCACGTCTCCTGCATTGGCAGATGGATTCTTTACCACTGAGCCACCAGGGAAGCTACCAAGAAAGTACTCCTTACTTTGGCATTTTTAGGGAAGACTCTTTCCAAACCACTGCCCTATGAGGCAGTGAAAGAAGCCCCCGTGTGGAAAGCTGGGTGTTTCTTTCAAAGCCTGGAGACAGGAGAGAGAGGACAAGGGCTAATTGTCAGTCACCGTCAGACCTGAAATTCTCTTATTTCAGGCAGTAAAGAGCATTGTTTGAAATGAGAAAGTTTTCTGAGAGAGATCCTGCATTGACCTTGGATCACTTTCGGCTGAAGTGGCAGCATCACCAGCAGACGTCACTGTGACGCTAGTGACATAACCCTGTGCCCACTGCCCATTTGGAATCACTGGCATCTCCCCTCAACACATGTGTACTCACAAGTGGGCTTCTAAATACAGACTCCCACTTCATCAGCTGTCTTGCATAGCTCTAGTCAAGCCAACAGCAAATGCAGGTCTGTCATTTCAAGTCTTCGTGGTTAGTAAATCTGAAGATGGCCATGGATTTGAGAATGGTCCTGGGTTACCCAGCAACCAGATCTGACGCTGATGGCCATGAAGTTAGGATGGTGGCTTAGAAGCAGTGGTCAGTAGTATCTGGGCTTCCCTGGTGGCTCAGTTGTAAAGAACCTGCCTGCCAGTGCAGGAGATGCAAGAGATGCAGGTTTGATCCCTGGGTCGGGAAGATGCCCTGGTAACCCACTCCAGTATTCTTGCCTGGGAAATCCCATGGACAGAGGAGCCTGGCAGGTTGCAGTCCATGGGGTCACAAAGAGTCGGACACAACTGAGTGTCTAAACAACAACAACAACCAGGAGAATCACAAAGGTGCTTGCTAAAAGTGGAAATTCCTAAGCACCTCCTCAGATCAGTAGAACCTGAATCTCTGATATGTGATCTAAAAATGTGTACTTGTGAATAGTCAGATGCTCAACCTGCTTCGGAAACCAAGGGGTAGAATATTGTTCTAGAAGAGTCCTTGACACAATAGCCAGTTTATTTCCAACCATCTCTTCAGTCATCTTGGTTTGACCATCCTTGTTCCAAACAGCACTGCTCTTCTTTCTTCAAGGTCAGTGTAACGTGTCATGTTCCCTCAGATCCTCTGGTCCAAGTGTAGGTTCTGACTCAGTGGGTCTGAAGTGAGGCCCATGATTCCCTGTTTCTACCAAGTTCCCAGGAGGTACTAGCGCTGCAGGTCCAGGGACCACACTTCACCTTTTCTAATGATGATGTCTGCTCAGATGTTTTGGGTCTTCTTCTCCACAGACTGCAGTTTATCAGTGTCCTGTGGAGACAGGGCTAATCAAACATTGAGGAAGATCCCCTCTGATGGGAATTTCAGACAAAGTTGAAAAAGAGGATGGGGAAATGGTGAACCCTTTGTAGAGGCCTTTCTGGCAGTGAAGATATATGAAACATTCCCCATTCCATAGTGTGACTGTGCACAAGGATAGGGTTGGAACCTTCCAGAAATAGTCTGCTCTGCAGAAATGAAAAATATGCACGAGCCCAGAGATGACTGCAGAGGAGCAGTAGGAAGAAGGAACACTTGCAGTTGCAGCAGCAAACACCTTCTGGCCCTTATGACAGTACCAGAGTGTTCCTCCCACCCCCTCATGGGACTCACATGTCCTGTCACAGGCTTCTCTGGCACATTTAATTAATGAAGGTGAATGTACCAGTGGTTATACCCCTGTTTGTCCGATAACCCACCATCTACTGCACACTGTGGATGAAGCCATTTTTCTTTGGGGCGACATCGCATGTGTGCAATGCAACCACCACAGTGTGTATTGATAACCTCGAAATTGGCTTTACCTCTCCCTAAACCCAGCTTTGTTTTCCATTCATTGATTTCATTATAGTGATAAGTTTCCACTAGCTTTGGAGGATGGATTAATTCATAACAATAAATGACTCAAGTGAGAACAACCCATCATTATAGTCACTTCATATAAAGAGTTGTCTTGCTGTAAAGGCATCAATAACCTATAAATCTGCACTCATCTATAACTCAGCTCTCCTTCTGAGTTGTTCAGGCTAGTGTATAAATCTCTGAGACTAGCCACATCGACCAGCACGATCTCAACTTGCTTGTTGTTTACTTTCAGACTTCACAGAGTGCACTGCATAAATCAAAGGTGCGTTTGCACATTTAGTTGTTTTCTGTCCCACCAGAGAGGGCTATAAATTGAACCTGGGCCTGGGACCATGCCGCTCTGCCTTTGCTGGCTCTGTGTCTTGGCATCATGGCAGCTGACTCGATGGGTGGGGGCTGAAGAACTTGAAGGAGGGCTTTATGGACAGCACACAGTGGAGAGGCCAGCCCAGTGGGGAAAGCTGGAGCCATTTGTCAACAGAAATATATGATTCCTGGGGGCAGCAAGACTGGAAGTTCCTCATGATTTGGGCCACTAGCATCTCATGAACCATTTGTCATCTCCAGCTCATTAAATGGATCCCCAAAGCTTGAAGAACTGATACACCTAAAAAAAAAAAAAGTCCTCTTTTTTCCCTGAAAAATCAGGCCTAATGTTTGAAGCTTTGGGTTTTCAAATGTATGATGGGAGGATTTTTTTCAAAGGTGTGTGCAGATCTTACATGCATAAACATGTCTCCTCATAAAAGAAGTCTCACAAATTTGGGGCTCAAAGGAGAGACTACTTAATGGATTGCTTTGAAGTACAGGCAAGAAGGAAGGGAATGTGAGGAAGCCTTCCATGAAGAAATGAGTTTAAAGCCTAGAGAAAAATTTTAATACATACACACACACACAAATGATCCCTTTATTGTCTTACCATGCATAGCCCTTGCCTTAATTAGGAAAATTTATATAACAGGTCAGGCTCCTCCCGGGTGGCAGTAGTGGTGAAGAATCTGCCTACCATGCAGGAAACACAAGATCCCTGAGTTTGAGAAGATCCTCTGGAGAAAGGAATGGCACCCCACTCCAGTATTCTTGCCTGGAAAATCTGATGGACAGAGAAACCTGGCAGGTTACAGTCCAGGGAGGTCACAAAGAGTCAGAACGTCTAAGAACACACACATATAGCAGGTCTATGAAGCCTCGAAGTAGCAATTTTTGAAGAGCTGCTTTCACTTGAAATTCACAAATATTTGGGTTTTAAAAGGGACTGTGAATGTTTTGGAATCCTCTGACTCATAGATTGCTAAAAACAAAACAGAAAAACAAACCCTCATCTCCCAGCTGCCACTGCATTAACTCTCATGATCACAGTAATCCTCGTCAGCTCTGTCTTCAAAGATAATGACGGTTCTTGTTTCCTCTAGTCGCCCCTCTCGCTTCCAGCCTTCCCCATTCCCTGCTGTGCCCACTAACAGGTTGAGCGCCTCACCACCAAGCCCCAGCGTCTTCAATGGCTCCCTTGTCTGCATAGCTGGATGTCCAGCCCAGTGTATCTCGTGTTCCAGCCACAGTCCTTGTTGCCTCTTTAGCTCTTCCCAAACATGCTTTGTGCACTGTCGAGCCACCTGACTCCACGAGCACGTTGCTCAGGAAGTCCTCCCAGCTCTTCTCTGCCTGCTGAAAGTCAAAGCTCAGATCAAACATTATCTCGTTGTGTCTCCTTCCCTGACCTCCTCCCAGATGTAAATCATCATGTCTTCCTCTGGGAATTGACTGCTCTCTCAGTCCTTGTCTCTGGGTCTGTTTCAGTGGATGGACTGTGAACACCATAAGAGTAGCAATTGTGGTTAATTTCCCTAAGCTCAGTGCAGACATGTAGCAGATGCTCCGAACATTAACTGATGGTCTAAGTCTCTGCTGCTTCTCTCTCTTTTCTGCCTGTATAGAAGTGGCTTGGTCACAATACTGGTTCTCTTGCCCTCTTGTTGTTGTTTAGATTCTTTGCGACTCCACAGACTGTAGCTTGCCAGGCTCCTCTGTCCATGGAATTCTCCATGCAAGAATACTGGAGTGAGTTGCTATTTCCTTCTCCAGGGGATCGTCCCAACCCAGGGATTGAACCCATATCTCCTGCATCTCCTGCATTGGCAGGTGGATTCTTTACCACTGAGCCACCAGGGAAGCCCTCCTTTCACCTCTAGGAGAATATTAATAACTCTTCCACACATTCTCAGACTCTCTAGAGTTTATACTTGTCAAGAATGGAAACTTCTCGATAGTGCTGTAAACACAAAGGGCAAACTCAGTTTCTACCACTTGCCAAAGCGACATTTAGTCTTAACCTTACCTGCGGTAGAATCAGGGCCACGATCTAATCTCTGTCATGGTTTTGGCCAGCCATTTTCATTGAGCTGTTTGGATTTAACTTAGTGAAAACTAGGAACTCTTGGCCACTAGGATTAAATCCATCTGGATGCTGGGACATCTGGGCAGTTGCAGTGAGTCAGGTGGTACAGTTGGGGTGATCTCTGTCACCCCATCGGGTCCTCTCTCCTCCGTCCTGGACAGGCCACTTTCCATAGGACTCAGTTAATAAATGGGGTGAGAAGCAGCCATTCCAATGGACTTCTTCACTGGAGTGGGAGAGAGTATTGATCTAAACATTTATGAAATACTCCATGTCAGGTACTATGCTGAAGGTTTGACAGGCGTTTTCTCATCTAACTGTCACATAGCTCCATGAAAGGTGAGAACCACGGTGGTCTCAGGCAACTCAGGAACTAGAGCCAGGTATTTAAATGATCTGAGGAACTTCTTTCTCCCATCTGTGTCTTTGCTTGTCAGTGTCATGTTCTTCCTCCATAGACCAACTTTATCCATGTGATGGGAACAGTGGTTGCCAGTAGCCCTGCCAGCTTCACCACTGGAAAGAAAGGCTCTTCCCCTGGACATATGTGAACCCTGTCCCCCAATCTAGTTCCAATCCCAGTGGCAGGATTCTGATCAACCGGGTTTAGTAATTGCCCAAATCCTTGGACCAGTGACTGTCACTGAGGTAGAGGTGAAGTTGGCAGGTGTTGGTATTCTACTTGTAACCCCCTACTAGAGCCTACATTGGCTGTGGATTTCTCCAAAATAAGAGCAGGGAGGACTGTTACTGGAAGAAAAGGGGCACATGGTGCTAGACTGAAAAAGAGCTTGTACAGAGGGTATATTGTTACCCGCCTTTAAACACAGTGCTGGAGAAGGAAATGGCAACTCACTCCAGTATTCTTGCCTGGAGAATCCCTATGGACAGAGGAGCCTGGTGGGCTACAGTCCATGGGGTCGCAAGTGTCGGACACAGCTTAGCAACTAAGTTACCACCACCACAAACACAGTGAGGACTCGGAGACTTGACAAGTTTGTGTTACTTTCCCCAGGTCGTTGGGTAGAAGGATCAGAATCTGAACCTAGGTTAGCCAGACCCCAGAGGCTATACTCTGGACCACTGGGCTGGGCTGATCATGGCAGTTGCATAATACAGAACATCCATTTTATGACTCTTTGGAGCTAGTTGGCTAGTTAGCTCAGGGCTAAAGTCCCTTTTTCCTTTTTCAATTTTTAAAAATGTATTTATTTTATCATTCATATTTGGCTGTGCTGAGTCTTTGCTGCAGCGAGCTAAGGCTACTCTCTAGTTGTGGTGTGTGGGCTTCTCATTGTGGTGGCTTGTCTTGTTGCGGAGAACAGGCTCCAGGGCATGCGGGCTTCAGTAGTTGCAGCCTGTGGGCTGAGTAGTTGTGGCGCGTGGGCTTAGTTGCTCTGCAGCATGTGGGATCCTCCTGGACCAGGGATTGAACCCGTGACTCCATCATGGGTTCATCACGGGTGGATTCTTTACCACTGAGCCATCAGGGAAGCCTCCTTTTCCCTCTTGATGAGGCTGATCAAGTCAGGCACATGGGTTGGCTCCTGGAGTCCTGAGCAATGAACTCACAGGGCCCAGTTCTTTCAAAGACCTCTGGGCTACCAGGTGAGCAAGTGGCAGAGTGGAAAGCAGTCTCACCCAGCCGTGTTACTAGTAGAAAATAGCACAAAGCTTACCTTTTCCCACAAGGCACCATCTCAGTAGGAGAGTGGCCTCAGGCTTTCATTTCCCTTTCCAGATCTTCTTACATTTTCCCTAACAAGACTGCCTTCCTTTTCATTCTCCCCACCGCATTGGCCCCTGCTGGGCTGACAGGCAGCGCTATCATGGCTGATGTTATCACAGCGCATACCCCCTCTGGCCATTATTAAGTGGCCGTCTGTGTTCAGTTGCATGTTTCTTAGCAACCGCCCAACATCATGTCCTTCCTTTTATTTGCGTCTTCCTTTTCCAACCTAGGGGGCAAATGTAGTAAGAAATGAACCCCTGCCTTCTCAGATTTCTAAGCCATGGAAACCAGAAAATTGACAATGATTGCATTTTCAGTCTCTCAGAATGATAACCAATTTCCTGGGCCGGGGGCAGGGAGACGTGGGGAGGTGGGGGTACATTGGGGAGCAGAGTCCTATTCTTCCATATTGGCAATGGTCTCGCAGAGCCCATGTGATTTATAGCACATGTAAACTCAACTTAGGAAAATTGATTTAAACTGAGATTCTTCCCAAGATCGAACATGTCTACTGCGTTGTTAGCCACTAAAGTGCTAGACGTGCATTTAAGCCTAAACGTTTCAAACCGTGAAGACTGCTTTCTTACAAGTTTCTATCAGGACCAGCCAGTTCGCCCAGCCTATTCCCTTTCCTGTGGTGTGCTCTCAATATGGTTCTGTTTGGGGAGGAAGTTCCCAGGACAGATCCTTAATTTCTTATAGCCAGCCAACTGCTTGTTCTTATTCCACAAACGTGGGGATAAATAACTCACCGCCTCCCCCCTACCACCACCACCCCAGCCCTAAACACTGTTGTGAAGATCCTGGAACATGCAACAAAGACTAGAATTTTTTCTCTCACAAAGCTTGAATCTTGGCTTTAATTTCTATTAATCTGGTTTTGTTTGCTTGCTTTTCTTTTGCACTTTTAATGTTCTGGTTCCTATTTCTCTTTGGCTTATGCCTTCTTCCATTCTTTACTCTTACTGTTTTTTTTGTTCTCGGCTATAGTCATTCAGGTCATTTTGTCCCTACGTGCATTTGGGAAACTGCAAAACAGTTTATCAGACAGTGTTCCCAGCACAGATCGTAAAAACGGTCACCCAGCCCTCAAATCAGCCTCTGAAACGCATCGTGTTCCTTCTAAGCCACAGTGGTATTCTTTTGTCTAGACGCAGTCTGTTCTCTAGAACAGATGACTGTAATTGAATATGTCAGCTTGCAGGGGAGACTTGCTTCTAATAAGCTTTTAATTCCAAGTAACAAAATTTTAGCTAACTGCAAAGACAGTTTGTTGTTGAAAGGAAGGCTTTGGGAGTGGATGTTTTTGGCTTGGCTCTGCTGAATTGTTGGGTAATCTTTCCTCTGAACATAATCTTGAAAGGACCAGAAAAGTCAAGTTCACCTCATTTGTTTGAATGCCCCCAGTAGGCTTATCTGTAGACCAAATATTCAAACACGCTCGGTTTTAGTTCATTCGATCAGCTGGAGTTAGCACATTAGTCATAGAGACTGCCAAAGTCAACCAATTGTTCCACTGACTGGAGATTTGCAATGCCACAGGGCCACTTATGTTAGGATGGGGACTTGAAACTCTCATAGACTTGTGAAGAAAATGAGTCTAATTTTTCTACTGAGAATAATTTGTAATTATTTGAAGAAATCAAGAAGTCAGGGATAAAGTATCTTGCCCTCTGGATGTTTAAACCACAAGCAATTTGTCTTTACCATTGAAAGTGTTTTTAAGGTACTCCCAAAGANAAGTTTGTGTTACTTTCCCCAGGTCGTTGGGTAGAAGGATCAGAATCTGAACCTAGGTTAGCCAGACCCCAGAGGCTATACTCTGGACCACTGGGCTGGGCTGATCATGGCAGTTGCATAATACAGAACATCCATTTTATGACTCTTTGGAGCTAGTTGGCTAGTTAGCTCAGGGCTAAAGTCCCTTTTTCCTTTTTCAATTTTTTAAAATGTATTTATTTTATCATTCATATTTGGCTGTGCTGAGTCTTTGCTGCAGCGAGCTAAGGCTACTCTCTAGTTGTGGTGTGTGGGCTTCTCATTGTGGTGGCTTGTCTTGTTGCGGAGAACAGGCTCCAGGGCATGCGGGCTTCAGTAGTTGCAGCCTGTGGGCTGAGTAGTTGTGGCGCGTGGGCTTAGTTGCTCTGCAGCATGTGGGATCCTCCTGGACCAGGGATTGAACCCGTGACTCCATCATGGGTTCATCACGGGTGGATTCTTTACCACTGAGCCATCAGGGAAGCCTCCTTTTCCCTCTTGATGAGGCTGATCAAGTCAGGCACATGGGTTGGCTCCTGGAGTCCTGAGCAATGAACTCACAGGGCCCAGTTCTTTCAAAGACCTCTGGGCTACCAGGTGAGCAAGTGGCAGAGTGGAAAGCAGTCTCACCCAGCCGTGTTACTAGTAGAAAATAGCACAAAGCTTACCTTTTCCCACAAGGCACCATCTCAGTAGGAGAGTGGCCTCAGGCTTTCATTTCCCTTTCCAGATCTTCTTACATTTTCCCTAACAAGACTGCCTTCCTTTTCATTCTCCCCACCGCATTGGCCCCTGCTGGGCTGACAGGCAGCGCTATCATGGCTGATGTTATCACAGCGCATACCCCCTCTGGCCATTATTAAGTGGCCGTCTGTGTTCAGTTGCATGTTTCTTAGCAACCGCCCAACATCATGTCCTTCCTTTTATTTGCGTCTTCCTTTTCCAACCTAGGGGGCAAATGTAGTAAGAAATGAACCCCTGCCTTCTCAGATTTCTAAGCCATGGAAACCAGAAAATTGACAATGATTGCATTTTCAGTCTCTCAGAATGATAACCAATTTCCTGGGCCGGGGGCAGGGAGACGTGGGGAGGTGGGGGTACATTGGGGAGCAGAGTCCTATTCTTCCATATTGGCAATGGTCTCGCAGAGCCCATGTGATTTATAGCACATGTAAACTCAACTTAGGAAAATTGATTTAAACTGAGATTCTTCCCAAGATCGAACATGTCTACTGCGTTGTTAGTCACTAAAGTGCTAGACGTGCATTTAAGCCTAAACGTTTCAAACCGTGAAGACTGCTTTCTTACAAGTTTCTATCAGGACCAGCCAGTTCGCCCAGCCTATTCCCTTTCCTGTGGTGTGCTCTCAATATGGTTCTGTTTGGGGAGGAAGTTCCCAGGACAGATCCTTAATTTCTTATAGCCAGCCAACTGCTTGTTCTTATTCCACAAACGTGGGAATAAATAACTCACCGCCTCCCCCCTACCACCACCACCCCAGCCCTAAACACTGTTGTGAAGATCCTGGAACATGCAACAAAGACTAGAATTTTTTCTCTCACAAAGCTTGAATCTTGGCTTTAATTTCTATTAATCTGGTTTTGTTTGCTTGCTTTTCTTTTGCACTTTTAATGTTCTGGTTCCTATTTCTCTTTGGCTTATGCCTTCTTCCATTCTTTACTCTTACTGTTTTTTTTGTTCTCGGCTATAGTCATTCAGGTCATTTTGTCCCTACGTGCATTTGGGAAACTGCAAAACAGTTTATCAGACAGTGTTCCCAGCACAGATCGTAAAAACGGTCACCCAGCCCTCAAATCAGCCTCTGAAACGCATCGTGTTCCTTCTAAGCCACAGTGGTATTCTTTTGTCTAGACGCAGTCTGTTCTCTAGAACAGATGACTGTAATTGAATATGTCAGCTTGCAGGGGAGACTTGCTTCTAATAAGCTTTTAATTCCAAGTAACAAAATTTTAGCTAACTGCAAAGACAGTTTGTTGTTGAAAGGAAGGCTTTGGGAGTGGATGTTTTTGGCTTGGCTCTGCTGAATTGTTGGGTAATCTTTCCTCTGAACATAATCTTGAAAGGACCAGAAAAGTCAAGTTCACCTCATTTGTTTGAATGCCCCCAGTAGGCTTATCTGTAGACCAAATATTCAAACACGCTCGGTTTTAGTTCATTCGATCAGCTGGAGTTAGCACATTAGTCATAGAGACTGCCAAAGTCAACCAATTGTTCCACTGACTGGAGATTTGCAATGCCACAGGGCCACTTATGTTAGGATGGGGACTTGAAACTCTCATAGACTTGTGAAGAAAATGAGTCTAATTTTTCTACTGAGAATAATTTGTAATTATTTGAAGAAATCAAGAAGTCAGGGATAAAGTATCTTGCCCTCTGGATGTTTAAACCACAAGCAATTTGTCTTTACCATTGAAAGTGTTTTTAAGGTACTCCCAAAGAAAAGTCATAATATGGCATTGTAGAACATTCCCTTTCTTTGCTTTTTGAGAAAAGTAGATTTCGTTCAGTTGGTTGGTGGAAGGGCTAAATTTGCCCTTCTGCAGTAAGGCCCGGGGAAGGCAATGGCACCCCACCCCAGTACTCTTGCCTGGAAAATCCAATGGACAGAGGAGCCTGGTGGGCTGCAGTCCATGGGGTCGCTAACAGTCGGACAGACTGAGCGACTTCACTTTCACTTTTCTCTTTCATGCATTGGAGAAGGAAATGGCAACCCACTCCAGTATTCTTGCCTGGAGAATCCCAGGGATGGGGGAGCCTGGTAGGTTGGCCTCTATGGGGTCACACAGAGTGGGGCACGACTGAAGTGACTTAGCAGCAGCAGCAGCAGTAAGGCCATAGTGCCTTTGGCAGGTCTGTGCTCCTTGTGTGTAGAAGGGGTTCTTATTTTTAACAGTGTGCTTTCATGAAGACCTTTCTGTTGGTCCTTCCCTTTTCTTCTCCCTTATTCCCTCTTCCCACTTTCTGGCCACAGCCTTGAATGACGTGTAAAATCACCTCAAATGCCAAAATTACTTTGGCATTAATCTCTGATCCCTATTAAAATGCATTTCTGGGAAAGGGGAGGTAAAATATGGTCAGCTTATATCAGTTTTTATAACTTTTAATGCCAGAGTTTAAGACTCTTATCTGAGATCACTAATTGGTAACAAATACTGGAGGGAGGGAGAAACAAAGGCACTGGGCCACAGAGAAAGGTGGGGCAAGGTCTCTTAGGAGTGACAAGAACCAGAAAGGGGAAAAGGGAACTAAATTGTAAGACTGAGGTGTCAATATCAAATTCATCTTATTTTAAAATGTTGCCTAGGTTTGCTTCAGTTCAGTTCAGTTCAGTCGCTCAGTCGTGTCCGACTCTTTGCAACCCCATGAATCGCAGCACGCCAGGCCTCCCTGCTTATTCCTCCTGTTTTTTTTTTTTTTTTTAACCAAGAGTTTTATAAACCTATAACACACTTTTTTCTTTACCTTGAATATAGCTAGTTTTAGCCACTTCTTCCTTCACACATTCCACCCAATTATAACCTTGAGTATCATTTATTCAGAAACTAATTTCCCTAGAAAGACAAAGCATCTAAATTAAATGTTAGTCACTATTTTTCTTTTTAAATCCGCTTTCTTCTTGAAATTTAATTTTACACAATTCATTTCACAAGTTGCTCATTTAGTAGAATGTCTCCCTGCCTCCAACAGTGGTATCAATCTTCCATTTGGCTTTATTCTATGGTGTTCCTACTGCAAGCTCAGTAGATTAACGATTGTCTCCTTCCCCAGTGGACAAGTTTGGAACTACCTTTCTCTAGATTCTTAACAGCTGTAAAAAGAACAAAAATTATTTTCAAAGACTGAAATCTATTTTTTTTTAAATAAACTAAGACAAAAAGTCTTCCCTGGTGGCTCAGTGGTAATCCGCCTGCAATGCAGGAGACCCAAGTTCGATCCCTGGGGAGGGAAGATCCCCTGGAGAAGGAAATGTCAACTCACTCCAGTATTCTTGCCTGGAGCATCCTGTGGACAGAAGAGCCTGGCAGGCTGTAGTCCTCAGGGTTGCAGAGTTGGACATGACTGAGCGACTAAGAAACAGGAAGATGAAAACAGAGTATTGGGAAGAAGTAAGAAAAGAAAAGAAAGCCTGTTTTTGTCATTCCTACCTTGTTATCACTTACATTGATTCAGAGTGCAGCTGAGAGCCTAAAGCTACTGTCTTGATCTGCATATCCTGTCTGCACACAGATTCCTAGCCTGTAGGTCTCTCGCCATCTGAAAACATTTCCAGAATAACTCCATACTTTAAGCCTCTTAGTGTTGAAATTGGTAGTCTTAATTCATTTCCTAAATTTATCTTTTTTCTCCAAATTAAATAACAGTGTCATGCAATCCTTCATCTTCTAATACCCTATCAGCAAAATCCTAGCTGGAAAAGTCCAAGGTTATCTTCCAGGCTTCAGAAATTTGGAGGCATTTAAGCAAAAATGATGTTGACAAGATACAGATACCCCTTGGCAGGAACACAATGAACTGTTTTCTCCTTTTTTTTTGCACATTTCCTCTAAGTCAAGCTTCAGTTGCTAATAGGCTTGGTTCCACATCTTGCATTTGATTTCTGATCACTGTGTACATTTCTCACCAATGATTAGAAAGCGTCTCTGTGGATTGCTTTGACTGAACTTTAAGATGAATTACTTCTTGGGGTAGCTCTTAAACCGTTCTTTCAAAATGCCTAGTGCTCTTAGGGTAAGCCCACAAGCAGCATCCTAGATTGATGGGCAAGTCCACATTGAAGGAAAGAGTATAATCCACTTCTTGAGGTAATTAAAATAGTAAGTACAGGTGGAGAAGTTCTCTACACTAAGACTTTACATACATGAATTTATTTAATCCTCACGACAGCTCAGTGAAAAGATTATTTTTAAACCTATTCTACCATTAGAGAAACTAAGGCTGGGAGAGGAAAGAAACTTCGTCTTGGACACACAGCCAGTAATGACAGAACAAGGATTTGATTCCAGGACGCGGTAATTAATCACTGCACTACAGTTCTTCTCATACTTACTCACTTTATTGATTTGTCTGTGCTGGGTCTTTGTTATGGCATACAAGATCTTTACTTGCATCATGTGAACTCTTAGTTGTGGCACATGAGATCAAATTTCGATCCAGGGATTGAACCCAGGCCCCCTGAATTGGGAGCACAGGGTCTTAGCCACTGGCCACTCGGGAAGTCCCTGTACTACCCTTCTTTCTCCTTTCGTTAACCTCCATAAGTTGCCTGGTTTGGTGAGAAGAGCATGGAACTTGAACATTAAAAGCCCTGCTATTGGTCTCTGGCTGGGCCTTTACTTCCTGAATTACTGTTCCCTTATCTTGAAAATTCTATGAATAATTCCTTCCTCATCACAGAGTAGGGAGGGCCCCATGTCCTGTGTAAAGTCTGATTTACACGTGTCTTGCATCTCCTGCATAGGCAGGTGGGTTCTTTACCACTCCACCACCTGGGAAGGAATACATGGACATATTCCTCTGTAAAAACTCCCTGAACTGTGCACTGAAGATCTTTGCCTTTTACTGCCTATACATTGTGTTTATTAGAAAGTTCTTCTTCATGGGTAATATACATTGTTGCTTCCCTGCTTTTCCCATCCATAAAAAAATTTCCAGAATATACATAGAACAGTCACGATTTTAGAAAGTAAATTAGATTGTCTTCAAAGGCTCCAGATAGAGCAATATCCTAAGATATTACAGCAATTGCTCTACCATGGTCTTACTAATGTTTAGATTCTATATATTTTTTAAAAAGGCAGAATGCAATGATAATAATTGAATCCTCTGCTCTATGCTACTGTGGGCCATAAAAGCATGGACCGTATGCAGGCACAAGGTCACCTAAGGAAGAGCTAACATCATGCCTTCTTTGCAGTTCACCTGTTTTCATTTATCTTGACCCCTTCATGCCGTATGGCATCCCAGTTCTAAAAATAAGAAAGAAAGAAAAAAAAGGTGATGGGCGGTGCAGTTCTAGAATGTCTTTAACTGGCATGCCAAAGACACAGAAGATTTCTTTTCAAGTGTGTAAGTGCTTGTGTAAGCATTTTCTAGATCAACACGTCTTCTTGTGTTGCAGTTCAGAGGCCTCTCTGACAGGAGGTCAGTGCCACGTGTGGGCCATGAACATATTCAAAACAGATGCAACCTATTCTTCAAGGCCTAGCCTCTGGCTAATTCTTTCCTGACTTCTCTAGCACTGTGGCTATATATGCTCAGAAAAGAGAATCTACATTTAGGACGGGGTGGGGCAGGGCGAATATTGCTGCCACATATACTGGACTCCATGTTGAGAGAAGTTGAATCAGGCTTCTCTTTCCCCATGGCAGAGTCCTCTTTGCCCCAGCTCTTGTTTCTCATCTTCATTCTCCATTCTCACTCCTCAGCTGCTACACTGTGACATGCTTATCCTTCTGCTTACAACCTCAACATTCCACTGCACCCA
Source organism: Oreotragus oreotragus (assembly GCA_006410675.1). Classification (NCBI taxonomy): domain Eukaryota; kingdom Metazoa; phylum Chordata; class Mammalia; order Artiodactyla; family Bovidae; genus Oreotragus; species Oreotragus oreotragus. The sequence continues at coordinate 46,535 of SJYX01009499.1, read as the reverse complement.
CTGGCACTTCACCAAGACACACTGGCACCATTCCAGAGTCCATAGTGTGCCCATCAGGCTCTGAGAATATGTGATGGGAAGTCTAAAGTTGTAGCTCCCTCATTTTTTTTTTTTTTTGGTTCCCAAGTTAGCTATGCTCATTTCATCTAAAGTCAAATAGGAGGTGTTTCACAGTACCATGAGCCTCGATGGTAGAGTTTTTCATTGGATTGAAGAGAAGGCTCTTAAGAGTACACAGGGGCCCATTTTTCTAATCAATGCCAGAAAAGCCCTAGTTAGATGGAATCTTAGAGGTCATTTATTCTCACTTTCCACCCACCACTCCTCCAGGAAGGCAGTAATACAGTTCCTGGACAGGGAATCCATGCTACCCACACACAGGAACAGGATGTCTGCTTGTGCAATTCCATCTCCTCAGTGGCTCCTCCTCAATCATATTTCTATTCACTTGATCTTCACTCGACAATGTATCCCTTCCCGTCACATACCAGGTGTTTGGATATTGAAAAAAGCGAACATACTGCCTTTCCTCCTGACAAAATATTGCTTGAACCAAAAGAGATCCTAGAATTAAAAGCAGGACAAAACACAATAAAACCCTGACACATGAGACAAAAGTTTAGGAAATGTTTTTGCATTTAGCAGAAAGCTTCTATACTGTGAGCGTGAATTCTAATGCATGCATGTGTGCTCAGGCGCTCAGTCCTGCCCGACTCTTTGTGACCCTGCAGACTGTAGCCCTCCAGGCTCCTCTGGCCATGGGGTTCTCCAGGCAAGAACACTGGAGTGGATTGCCATTCCCTTCTCCAGGGGACCTTCCTGACCCAGGGCTTGGACCCTGGTCTCCCGCGTTGCTGGCAGATTCTTTACCATCTGAGCCACCTTCACTTTCAAAGTGTTATTTAAGGTTTATGTGCAATTCAGGTTGAACCGGGCATCTGTGTCTCAGCTAAACGTGGTAATTCCGGCTAAATGCCCACTGACTTCCCAGAGAAAGAAGGTTCCAGAAAAAGTGTCCTGATACAAGAGCCTTTGTCATTTGCTTTTCAGATCTGGGTCTTCCTGGGCTGGGCTTCCTTCTGTTTACCAGCAGGAGATGATATGACTGGTACAGTCTGCCCATGACCTTGTGAAAAGCAGTAAGGACTGCTCTGGGTGATTCTACTTACGAAGACAGGTTCTGCTCCCCCCTGCAGCCCTCCTGGCTTTACTCTGTCATTTTCTGTCCTGTGTGAGCTCTTCTGAGCCATAACCTGGGAGGGAAAAGATACTGCTTGTGTAACTCATCAGGCCAATGAGAAGGCCAAGCAATGCTCTCGCTACATTTGCACTGAGATCAGGACCACCCACTGATGACAGAAGAGACATGACCGCAAGCTCCCTGGACTTGGCCCGCTGAGATTTTGCATTTCTCAAGAGAGCCAGCCCAAGGGGTGGATCACAGGGTTGTCCAACCGTGCAGCTGGGCCACCCCATACTGCTCCCAGCTGCAGCCTTGTTTGGTGGCTCAGCTGCCTGCATGGTTCCCCTGTATGGTGAGGTCATTCCAGGTGGCTGTTCTCTTGCTCTCTGTACATCCCCTGCTCCACCAGTCCCTGATTTACTCATATCACTACCCAGTCTTCTTAATTATGCATGCTAAACTGCTTCCATCATGTCAGACTCTGCAACCCCATGGACTGTAGCCCATCAGGCTCCACTGTCCATGGGATGCTCCAGGCAAGAACACCGGGGTGGGTTGCCATTTCTTCCTCCAGGGGAATCTTCCCAACTCGGGGATTGAACGCATGTCTCCTGCCTTAGCAATCAGGTTCTTTACCACTAGGACCTAATTAGTAAGTGCTTACATGCTTGCCCCCTACCCCAGCCACTGGTTTCCCTTATAACCGAGGAGCTGCCCTGACATCAGTTCCCCCTACAAATGGCAGCCTCCTTCTCCCTGCTGCCCCCTCAGTAGTGAAGACCGCTGCCATGTCCTGCCCATCTGCCGCACACAGACTCCAGGACCCTGCTTCATGTGTTGAAGATCCCTGTCCAGTAGACCATCGACGCCTCTGTTGCTGATTCTGGGCTCTCTCTTTGGTCTCCAGGCTGGCAGGCACAAGGCTTGCAGACCCTCGGGGTGCAGGTGCAGACCAACATCCTCACTTGCACAGCTTCTCTCTGACCCTTTTCTCTCCGTCCCGGTGTCTCTGTAAATCTGCATGTCTTCTACGCTGTATCTTTCTATCCCCTTCTCCTTTAAGAGTGTCATTATCTCTCCATCTCTCCCTTCGTTCTAGTTTTATCTCTGTGTAGTCTCCCTTGGCCCCTTTTCTACCCTGCCTTTCCTACATCTCTCCCCTCCATTGTCTCCTCCAGTACTCCCCAGCCTCCCTCTCCTCCACCCCTCCCCTGCATTCCATCACTCCTGGCTCTTCCTCTTTTCTTTCCCATCCTGCCCTTTTACTTCCTTTGTCTCTTTCTCCCATCTCTTCCCCCTTTCTTCCTGTCTCCCTTTCTTTCCCACTGTCTGGCTCATGCCTCGCATTGCCATCAGGGTCACGCTACAGAGGGGTTGTTCCTGAGACTGTGGGCTGGGACCTTCTGCACTATTGTTCTTCCTCTGGGAACAGCGACATCTTCTGTGAGGGGATGGCCCAAATGTACACACCAAACTGACTTCATTTGGGGCTGGCTGCAGGGTCCATGCAGAGAGCAGATGTACAGAACCTAGGGACAGGGTAGTTTCTAGCATCCACTGAACATCTCTAGCGAGGGCCTCATGTACCCTGGCCCAGTGTGTGCATTTGATAGGTTTGCTTGGTTTGAGAGAAACCAGTTTTTCGAGAATTCTGAGAAAATCTGTCAAGTTGCTCCTGTCCTTTGGGCTTATGTTTGTTCCTAAGTTTGATGGGATCAGAATCAGGTTTTCGTAAGCTGTCTCTCACTTCTTTGTTGAGAATGAAAATCAATATTCTTAGGCTCTTTATGCCCCAAATCTGGAAGGGAAATGCAGAGACTATTTTGAAATAAGAATGTGCTTAAATATGTGTGTAAGAAGCTATATGTATGCACATATATATCCCATGTAAATATAATAACTATACATGTACTTCTTCAAAACATATTTTACATGTATAAGCTATATCTGAACAAAAATCTGTACTGTACACATATACATTGTTGTTCAGTTGCCAAGTCATGACAACTCTTTGTGACCCCATGGACTGCAGCACGCCAGGCTTCCCTGTCCTTCACTATCTCCCAGACTTTGCTCAAATTCATGTCCATTGAATCAATGATGCCATCAAACCATCTCATACTCTGTCATCCCCTTCTCCTCCTGCCTTCAATCTTTCCCAGCATCAGGGTCTTTTCAGTGACTTGACTCTTTGAATCAGGTGGCAAAGTATTGGAGCTTCAGCTTCAGCATCATTCCTTCTAGTGAATATTCAGGGTTGGTTTCCTTTGGGATTGACTGGTTTGATCTCCTTGCTGTCCAAGGTATTCTCAAGAGTCTTCTCCAGCACCACAATTTGAAAGCATCAATTCTTTGGCACTCAGCCTTCTTTAAAGCCTGTGGTTACATATAAATGCCTGATTATACAAAAAGACTGTTTAGGTTGTTATCAGGAAGCATGGTTAGGAATGAAAAATGAGGAATTTGGGGGGGGTTCTCATTTTATTTAAAGATATTATGCCACTTCTTGGTTTAGGTTTAAATTAGGTTTAAGCACTTTTGTTTTTTTTTTTAAAAAAAGGTATCTTAAGTAGCTCTCACAAATAAGTGTAAGAGGAACTGACTGAGCCTTAGCTTAAAGAATTCTTTGGTAGTGGGGGAAGAGAGACATAAAGAAAGGCAATGCCAAGGAATGCTTAAACTACCGCACAATTGCACTCATCTCACACACTAGTAAAGTAATACTCAAAATTCTCCAAGCCAGGCCTCAGTAATACATGAACCTTGAACTTCCAGATGTTCAAACTGGATTTAGAAAAAGCAGAGGAACCAGAGATCAAATGGCCAACATCCATTGGATCATCATAAAAGCAAAAAAGTTCCAGAAAAATATCTATTTCTCCTTTATTGACTATGCCAAAGCCTTTGACTGTGTGGATCACAACAAACTGTGGAGAGTTATTCAAGAGATGGGAATACCAGACCACCTTACCTGCCTCCTGAAGGTCAGGAAGCAACAGTTAGAACTGGATATGGAACACTGGAGTGGGGTGCCATTGCCTTCTCCGGGGCAGGCCCTAAGTGAAGTGAAGTGAAGTCACTCAGTTGTGTCTGACTCTTTGCGACCCCGTGGACTGTAGCCTACCAGACTTCTCTGTCTATGGGATTCTCCAGGCAAGAATACTGGAGTGGGTTACCATTTCCTTCTCCAGGGGATTTTCCCAAGCCAGGGATTGAACCTGGGTCTCCCGTATTGGAGGCAGACGCTTTCACCTCTGAGCCACCAGGGAAGCCCATAGAACAACAGACTGGCTCAAAATAGGAGAAGGAGTACCTCAAGGTTGTATATTGTCACCCTGCTTATTTAACTTATATTCAGAGTACATCATGAGAAATGCTGGCTGAAGGAAGCACAAGCTGAAATCATGATTGCCAGGAGAAATATCAATAACCTCAGATATGTAGATGATACCACCCTTATGGCAGAAAGCAAAGAAGAACTAAAGAGCCTCTTGATGAAAATGAAAGAGGAGAACGAAAAGTTGGCTTAAAACTCAACATTCAGAAAACAAAGATCATGGTATCTGATCCTATCACTTCATGGCAAATAGATGGGGAAACAATGGAAACAATGACAGACTTTATTTTGGGGGGGCTCCATAATCACTGCAGATGATGACTGCAGCCATGAAATTAAAAGACATTTACTCCTTGGAAGGAAAGTTATGACCAACCTAGATAGCATATTCAAAAGCAGAGACATTACTTTGCCAACAAAGGTCTGTCTTGTCAAGGCTGTGGTTTTTCCAGTAGTCATGTATGGATGTGAAAGTTGGACTATAAAGAAGGCTGAGCACCAAAGAATGGATACTTTTGAACTGTGGTGTTGGAGAAGACTCTTGAGAGTCTCTTGGACTGCAAGGAGATCCAACCAGTCCATCCTAAAGGAGATCAGTTCTGAATATTCATTGGAAGGACTGATGCTGAAGCTGAAACTCCAACACTTTGGCCACCTGATGCGAAGAGCTGACTCATTTGAAAAGACACTGATGCTGGGAGGGATTGGGGGCAGGAGGAGAAGGGGACGACAGAGGATGAGATGGATGGATGGTATCACCGACTCAATGGGCATAAGTTTGAGTAAACTCCAGGAGTTGGTGACTGCAGGCCTAGTGTGCTGCAGTCCATGGGGTTGCAAAGAGTCAGACACAACTGAAGGATTGACCTGAACTGACTGACCTGAAGCAGACAGCCCTGGGCAAAGCCTGGACACCTCAGGATTGAGAAGTCTGGCATCCTGGTCATGAATGGGTGAAGTTCACATGTCGACATGTCTTCTGTTTTCTGCCACATGTTCAGAGGAGCCTGGTGACCTTGAGAACAACACTCCACCTCCACCATCAAACCCTGACGCTTGTGAATGGCCCGATTTGGGGCTCTCTTTGGGGAAGGAGGGTTGGACAGTTGGAGTCTTAAATAACAGCAACAACAGCAAATATGGCTTATGAATATCATGGACAAAACGTTTCTCACCTCTTTTCAATGAAAAACTCAACAGTAGAGCCATTGGGAAGTGTTACTTTAAAAAACAACCGCTCCCACCCAGCTCAGAAAAAAACCCTGAGTTCAAACTCAGTGTGAGCATCATTGGGCTTCCCAGGTGGCTCAGTAGTAAGGAATCTGCCTGCAATGCAGGAGATACAGAAGACATGGATTCTATCCCTGGGTCAGGAAGATCCCCTGGAGAAGGAAATGGCAACCCACTCCAGTATTCTTCCCTGGAGAATCCCATGGACAGAGGAGCCTGGTGGCCTACAGTCCATGGGTTAGTGAAAGAGTCAGATACGACAGCAACTGAGCACACATGCACGTGAGCATCGTATCTAAGGTAAGATCAACAGTTTTAGATTAAGGATATCATAACTCTTGAGAACTGATTTTAATTAATTTATAATATTAATATGTATTCCATGGTAGAGGTTATAAAAATATTACAAGATAACACCCTGACAATGTACCTCAAGAATCACAACTAAGTATATACAATTATCTGCAGGAATTCCTTGCCTTTAAAGGCAGAATACTTTGAAGTATGAAGAATAAGAAATTTAAACAAAACTTCAGCTTGAGACTCACATATACATAAAATTTAACAAAAATTCCCTAACCTTGTGAGAGAACAAAACATAGATTTTCTTTTAGTGTAGAAAAAAAAAGCAAATGGTATAAATAACAGGAGCATTAAGGACAGAGGCAAAACAGGATATAATTGGTGGCCACTGATTGGGAAGATCCTCTGGCAACCCACTCCGTATTCTTGCCTGGAGGATCCCATGGACAGAGGAGCCTGGTGGGGTATAGTCCATATAATCGCACAGAACCAGACACAACTGAAGCAACTTAACAACTACAAACATTTGCATATAATTCTTTGTGAGGACATGTGTTTTCATTTCCCTTAGGTAAGTACCTGAGAGCAGAATTACTGGGAATAGCATAAATGTATATTTAAATGTACTAGAAACCACAAAACAGTTTTCCAAAGTGCTTGTAACCTTTTGCACTCTCACCAGTAATGTATGAAGTCTCTTCTGATTGCCTCAGGTCCTCACCAACATTTGGTGTTTTATTTTTTTTCATCTTTACCATTCCATGGAGTATGAAATGACATCTTGTTGAGTTTTTATTTTGAATTTCCCTGATGACAAACAGTAATGTTGAAAAACTTTCTTTCTGTGCTTATTGGTGGCTCATGTACTTTCCACTATAAAATTTTTCTTTATACTTTTGATGCATTTTTATTGGGTTATCTTTTTATTTTTGAATTGTAGAGTTATTATATGTATTCTAGATACAATTACTGTGTCAGATGCAGGTAGGTAGGTAGGTAGATAGATAAAATATTTTTCTTGGTCATATCTTGGCTTTTTATTTTCTTAACAGTATCTTTGATGAGCAGAACTTTTAAATTTAGATGAAACACAATTTCCTTTTTTTCTATTCATTATTTTTGTTTCCTCTGTAAAAAATATTTTCCTACTTTATAGTTGTGAGATATTTGCCTGTGATTTTTTTCCCTAGAACTTTTAGTTTTAACTTTCAGGTTCAGATTTATGATACATCTTGATTTACTGACAGTGTGTAATATGAGGTAGAGGTCAAAGTTCATTTTTTATCATGTGATTTTCCAGTTATTCCAGCACCGTTTGATGGAAAAAACTGGTCTTTTCCATTATTTGATTACGTTAGACCCTTTGTTGAAAATCTACTGACCATCTACATGTGAACATATTTCTGGATTTTGTTTTGTTTCATTGATCTCAGACTGTCCTTAAGGCAGAAAGAAACTGTGTTAACCACTATAGCTCTAATGATAGTTTTTAAATAAAGTAGGGTGAGTTTTCCAACTTTGGTACTTTTAAAAAGATTGGCTATCCTTAAAATCAAACAAACAAAAAGATTGGCCATCCTTGTTCCTTTGCATTTTCATATAAATGTTGGAATCAATTTTGTCTGTTTCTACAAAACAGGCTTGAAGCTTTTAACACGAACTATATTGAATCTATAGGTCAATTAGAGGAGAATTGCCATCTTAGCAATATTGAATCTTCTAAGCAATAATCATGATATATCTCTTCATTTGTTTCTATGTTTTGAACTTTATTTCAGCTATAATGATGTATAGTTTTCAACCCCCTCAATTTTATCCTGCTATAATTATACAAAATATGATTGATTCTATATTAATTTTACTTTCTATGACATTATTCAATCTACTTATTAGCTTGAACAATTTTTTGTTGGTGCCTCAGAATTTTATTGTATAAGCAATCATGCAATTTTTGAAAAAGGACAGATTAACTTCCTTTTAAAATTTTATGTCTTTTATTTACTATTCTCATTTTATTTCCCTGGCTATAGTAAGCCAGTGGCTTCCCAAGTGACTTAATGGTAAAGAATTTGCCTACCAAGCAGAAGATGTGGGTTTGATCCCTGGGTCAAGAAGATCTCCTGTAGAAGGAAATGGCAGTATTCTTGTATTCTTGCCTAGGAAATACCATGGACAGAGGATCCTGGTTGGCTACAGTCCATGGGGTCACAAGAGTCACACATGACTTAGAGACTTAAACACTACCATAGTATCCAGTACACTGTTGAATAAGAGTGCTTAAATTAGATATTTTTGCCTTTTTCCAGATCTTGAGAGAGTGTTCAATCTTACAATAAAGTGTTATGTGAACCATAGGTTTTTCCATAGATGCTCTTCATCAGGTTGACAAAATTGACTTTACTGTTTTATTCACAGTTTTATATCATTGAGTGAATGTTGAGTTTTATAAAGCTCCTTGTCTGGCATTACTGAAATGATCATATTTTTTTTCTCCTTTCTCCTCTTAATGTGGTGAATTATACTGGTTGATTGATTTCAAATGTTAAATTAACCTTGTGTTCTTGGTTGTCATGTGTTTTGCTTTTTACATGTTGCTGGGCCTGATTTGCTAACAGTTAAAGACAGTCATGTGTATCTTCAGGAAGGATGAAAGTGAAAGTGAACGTCACTCAGGCATGTCCCATTCTTTGCCACCCCATGGACTGTATGGTCTATGGAATTCTCCAGGCCATAACACTGGAGTGGGTAGTCTTTCTTTTCTCCAGGGGATCTTCCCAACCCAGGGATCAAACCCAGGTCTCCCGCATTGCAGGCAAATTCTTTACCATCTGAGCCACCAGGGAAGCCCAAGAATATACTGGGGTGGGTATCCTATCCCTTCTCCAGGGGATCTTCCCAACTCAGGAATCGAACCAGGGTCTCCTTCAACACAGGCAGATTCTTTACCAGCTGAGTTACCAGGGAAGACAAAATTGTTTACCTTATTTTTTTGATGCTTGCAGAATGATACAGATGATTCCTGTTTTCTCTCTTTTTCCTTAATCAGTATTGCCAAGAGTTTGTGAATTTTATTACTAAGGTAAACAACAACAGCAACAATAACAAAGTTTGGCTTTGTTAAATAACTTATTTATTAGCTATTTTATCATTTACTCTTTTATGTTTACTTTTCCTTCCTTCTGTTACTTTGTATTTAAGTTGTTGCTCTTTTGTTAACTACCTAGGGTGTAAACTTAGATCACTGATTTTACTCTGTATTTTAGGGTTTCAATTCAGATTTATTCCTTTACGTTTATTTTTAATTGGAGGATAATTGCTTTGCAACGTAGTGTTGGTTTCTACTATACGACAGTGTGAATCAGCCATAAGCATACACATATCCATCCCTCTTGAGCCTCCTTCCCACCCCCATCACTGCTTTTGAATGTTTCTTCTTTTATAGACATTTAACTGTACAACTTGCCCTCTAAGCCATGTTTTAGCTTCGTCTCACAAATTTTGATATATTGATATTTCTTTCTCATTCAGTTCACATTACTTCCTAATTTTCCCTGTGATTTTTTTCTTTTACTTTCATAGATTATTTAGCAGTGTGATGTTTACTTTTTAAATATTTGGGACTTTTTTTTAAAGATCTGACCTTTTTTGTCTTAGTCGTTTTATCCATTACTTAAATAGAAGTATATATACTGTAGAACTATAAAACTCCTAGAGGAAAACGTAAGTAGAACATTCTTTGCCATAAGTTGCATCAATATTTTTTTGAATCTGTCTCCTAGAATAATGGAAATACAAACAAAAATACACAAATGTAACCTAATTAAACTTAAAAGCTTTTACACAGCAAAGGAAGCCATAAACAAAATGAAAAGACAACCTATGGACTGGGAGAAAATATTTGCAAACAATGCTATCAACAAGGGATTAATTTCCAAAATATACAAACAATGCATACAGCTGAATATCAAAGAAACAGCCCAGTCAAAAATGGGCAGAAGACCTATATAGACATTACTTCAAAGAAGATATACAGATGGCCAACAGACACATGACAAGTTACTCAGTGTTGCTAAATATTAGAGAAATGCAAATCAAAACTAGAATTTCCTCACACTGGTCAGAATGGCCATCATTAAAAACTCTACAAATACAACTATATTCCAATAAAAAAAAAAACACTGTAGAAATAGATAATGCTGGAGAGGGTGTAGAGAGAAAGGTGCCCTTTTACACTGTTAGTGGGAGAGTAAATTGGAGCAGCCACTGAAGAGAACACTATGGAGATTCCTTAAAAAGCTAAAAATAAAGTTACATATGATCCTGCAGTCCCACTCATGGGCATATATCTGGAGAAAAGTCTGTCTCCAAAAGACACATGCACCCCAATATTCAATGCAACACTAGCTGCAATAGCCAAGACATAGAAGCAACCTAAACATCTATTGACAGATGAATGGATAAAGATATGAAATAGATATATAAAGATATGGAGACCCAGGTTCAGTCCCTGTGTTGGGAAGATCCTCTGGAGAGGGAAATATAAGGATATATAAATAGATAAATAGATAGGTATTTAGATAGATGGTACTTAAATAGATGCATGCATGCTGAGTTGTTCAGTTGTGTCTGACTCTTTGGTATGGAAAGTAGCCTGCCAGACTCCTCTGTCCATGGGATTCTCCAACCAAGAATACTAGAGTGGGTTGCCATTCTCATTCTCCAGGGGATCTTCTTGACCCAAGGATTGAACCCATGTCTCCTGCATTGTCAAGCATATTCTTTATCACTGAGTCACCTGGAAGCCCCCAGAAATAGATAGGTATATAGATGTATAACTGAATCACTTTGCTATATATCTAAAACTAACACAATGTTGTATTTAACTATGCTTCAACTCAGTTCAGTTCAGTCACTCAGTCATGTCCAACTCCTTTAGACCCTATGAATCACAGCACGCCAGGCCTCCCTGTCCATCACCAGTTCCCCGAGTTCACTCAAACTCATGTCCATCGAATTGGTGATGTCATCCAGCCATCTCATCCTCTGTCTTCCCCTTGTCCTCCTGCCCCCAATCCCTCCCAGTGTCAGGGTCTTTTCCAAAGAGTCAACTCTTCGCATGAGGTGGCCAAAGTATTGGAGTTTCAGCTTCATCATCAGTCCTTCCAATGAACACCCAGGATGGATCTCCTTTAGGACGGACTGGTTGGATCTCCTTGCAGTCCAAGGGACTCTCAAGAGTCTTCTCCAACACCACAGTTCAAAAGCATCGATTCTTCGGTGCTCAGCTTTCTTCACAGTCCAACTCACATCCATACATGACTACTGGAAAAACCATAGCCTTGACTAGACGGACCTTTGCTGGCAAAGTAATATCTCTGCTTTTCAGTATGCTATCTAGGTTGGTCATAACTTTCCTTCCAAGGAAGGAAATCACCATGGGTGCAATCACCATCTGCAGTGATTTTGGAGCCCCTCAAAATAAAGTCTGACACTGTTTCCCCATCTATTTGCCATGAAGTGATGGGACCAGATGCCATGATCTTCGTTTTCTGAATGTTGAGCTTTAAGCCAACTTTTTCATTCTCCTCTTTCACTCTCCTCAAGAAGCTTTTTAGTTCCTCCTCACTTTCTGCCATAAGGGTAGTGTCATCTGCATATCTGAGGTTATTGATATTTCTCCCAGCAATCTTGATTCCAGCATGTGCTTCTTCCAGTCCAGCATTTCTCATGATGTACTCTGCATATAAGTTAAATAAGCAGGGTGACAATATACAGCCTTGAC
>SJYX01009499.1:0-32877 GCA_006410675.1 Oreotragus oreotragus | reverse complement strand
AAATAAATAAATAAATAAAAACTGCCAGAACTAGAGAAGAGAAAGATAAATTCATGCAGAAAGCAAAAGATAAATTCATACCTCTATTTATTTTTTTTAAAATTTTAACCATTTCTAATGTTTCAATTAAAAATGGTTAAAATTTTAAAAATAGAGGTATAAAATTGGCAACCAGCAACATGAATTTATCTTCTCTAGTTCTGGCAGTTTTTATTTTGAATTAAATATATACACATTTATTATTGTTATGTCTTCCTGGATGATTTGCCCTCTGTCATTATGAAATGTTCCTATTTGTCTCTCACAAATATTCATTGACTATCCTATCAGGGCATCCCTGATGGCTCAGCAGTAAAGAATCCACATGCAATACAGGAAATGCAAGGGTTGTGAATTCGATCCTTGAGTCAGGGAGATCCCCTGGAGGAGGAAATGACAACCCACTCCATTCTTGCCTAGAAAATTCCATGGACAGAGGAGCCTGGCAGGTTACAGTTCATGGGTTCACAAAAGAGTCAGACATGACTGAGCACGCATGCACACATGCACAATTCTTAGATTATATTGTTGGTTCACATCATCTCCCTCAAAATATTTTAACCAGAAGTAATATTTTGCTTTAAATCATGAGTGTAGAACTAATAGAATAGTTACTAATAACTTTAAATATTCTTTTCATCTCAAATATTTTAAAATTTAAATTTAGTATTTTTTCTGTGCATCTGTACAGTTGAGACATCACATAAATTAAGATTATGTTAATCATATATAAACAAATTTTAACATTAAAGTCGCATGCACACATGCACAATTCTTAGATTATATTGTTGGTTCACATCATCTCCCTCAAAATATTTTAACCAGAAGTAATATTTTGCTTTAAATCATGAGTGTAGAACTAATAGAATAGTTACTAATAACTTTAAATATTCTTTTCATCTCAAATATTTTAAAATTTAAATTTAGTATTTTTTCTGTGCATCTGTACAGTTGAGACATCACATAAATTAAGATTATGTTAATCATATATAAACAAATTTTAACATTAAAGGGAAGTGAAAGTAATAAGGTAATTTTTACTCAGATTTTAGCCACATTTAAATTTTCAAGATTCCCATAAGATGTGGGGTTTTTTTTTTCCTCTCAAATATCCAGTCTCAAAGTTTGCTTGTTTGGAAATATTTCTAATCTACTTATGTGGGCACTGTGTACTTTGATTTCATGCTTCTTTCATGTTTCAAAAGCAAAGGAATTTTTTTCAGATTAAATCTCAATTTATATTTCTATACACTTACTTTTGCTTATATTCTTCCTGCCGTACAACATAAAGTATGTAATTAAATATTCAAAAATCCTGTGTCATGGTTTGCAGTCAAAACTGACTCTATCCTAACAAATATGTACTAATTTAATCATGTTCAGTTCAGTTCATCCGCTCAGTCGTGTCTGACTCTTTGAGACCCCATGAACCGCAATATGCCAGCCCTCCCTGTCCATCACCAACTACCGGAGTTCACCCAAACCCATGTCCATTGAGTCGGTGATGCTATCCAACCATCTCATCCTCTTTTGTCCCCTGCTCCTCCCACCTTTGATCTTTTCCAGCATCAGGGTCTTTTCACATGAGTCAGCTCAGCTCTTCCCATCATGTGGCCAAAGTATTGGAGTTTCAGCTTCAACATCAGTCCTTCNGCCTCCCTGTCCATCACCAACTACCGGAGTTCACCCAAACCCATGTCCATTGAGTCGGTGATGCCATCCAACCATCTCATCCTCTTTTGTCCCCTTCTCCTCCCACCTTCGATCTTTTCCAGCATCAGGGTCTTTTCAAATGAGTCAGCTCAGCTCTTCCCATCATGTGGCCAAAGTATTGGAGTTTCAGCTTCAACATCAGTCCTTCCAATGAACACTCAGGACTGATCTCCTTTAGGATGGACTGGTTGGATCTCCTTGCAGTCCAAGGGACTCTCAAGAGTCTTCTCCAACACCACAGTTCAAAAGCATCAATTCTTTGGTGCTCAGCTTACTTTATAGTCCAATTCTCACATCCATACATGACTACAGGAAAAGCCATAGCCTTGACTAGACGGACCTTCGTTAACAAAGTAATATCTCTGATTTTTAATATGCTGTCTAGGTTGGTCATAACTTTCCTTCCAAGGAGTGTCTTTTAATTTCATGGCTGCAGTGATTTTGGAACCCATAAAAACAAAGTCAGCCATTGTTTCCACTGTTTCCCCATCTATTTGCCATGAAGTGATGGGACCGGATACCATGGTCTTAGTTTTCTGAATGTTGAGCTTTAAGCCAACTTTTCCACTCTCCTCTTTCACCTTCAAGTTACATTTTGTTAAATGCAAAATGCAAGTTTTTAAAAAAGCTTTAGAAACATGTAGATCCTCTAGGCTTCCCAGGTGGCACTAATAGTAAAGAATCCACCTGCCAATGCAGGAAACATAATGAGATGCAGCTTTGATCCCTGGGTTGGGAAGATCCCCTGGAGAAGGGAATGGCAACCCACTCCAGTATTCTTGCCTGCAGAATCCCACGGACAGAGGAGCCTGGGGTCTACAGTCCACGGGGTCATAGAGTTGGACAGGGCTGGAGCAACATAGCACACACACAGAGCCTCTAAAGTGCCATTTCTAGAAATAAAGGAATTCCTACTGTACAATCTGTGGTGATTATTTTAAAGAATTCATGTCCAAGTTCTGCAACATTTAGCATGCTTTGTGTTCTGTAATTGATAGGTAGAACAGTTGATACAGGAAAAAAATCCACTGTTTTATCAATAATCCCAGATAACTTTTCACAAGCTGGATTAGGATGGCATCTGGAGGGGACTTCATTATGATAGCTCCCTTCACAACACTTTAAAGTCAAACACTGAATGATTAAGTAAAATTATCTGTTTTCCTTTTCACAAAGTCACACAGTGACATCTTTGGATGTACATAGCAGTGGCTTTAAATTTGTTTTTTCAGTTTCTTTTCCCTTCATACTTATGACCCAAAGAAGAATAAACATGGGGAGCCAAGGCTGAAGAGTGTACCACTGATCCACACAGGCAGTGAGTTTGGGATTTAATTTGGTCAGCCTCTAGTCTAGCCGGACAAACAGAAAGAAAGGCGATAGCCTGCCTGGTGCTTGTTGTTGTCAGAGGAAACATGACCCTCCTGCCTTTGAACGGTCTCCAGTGTGTGTGCAGGAGCCAGCCCCTGCGACACAGGAGAGCAGTCAGAGAGGACAGTGAGTGAACGTGGATGACAGAAGTGTGTGTGCCACTCATTCATTAGGGACTCACAAAGGGGCATAGAAACTCTGGGCTTTTGTGGGGATTGCAAGCTTCATATCAAATGTCTGTCGGGTAATTTAATTACATGGGCATGGTCGGAATGACACAGTGGCTACATTAATAAACTGAAGCATTAAAGAATAATAGCCCAGTTATTGCTGAATTATGGGAAACACGCTGCCTATTCATTCCTGATGATATTAGAAGGGAGAGGGAGGGGGCTTTCCACTTGGCACTTCTCGATGTAGAAACAGTTTCTCGTCTTTCCTGACCTGGGGAAAACCTGGGACAGTGGAAGGTCCAAAGTTACAGCCCATGGCATAGATCTCGCTTTGTTTAAGAGGCTTAAAATATCATAAGCTAAGTCTGTTTTTATGATGCTAAATAAAATGGACTTGAGCCAGACATAAGAATGACCCAGCCCAGCACAAACATCTCCAAATAGCCTTTCTGACACATCTCAGGATCTTTGTGGCTCGTTGTCCTGGGTCTCTTGTTAATAGAATCCATTTTATACAATCACAGGCTACCGGGTTGGCAACTTCAAAGAAGTAACCTATTATTTAATAGAAACCAAAGTAATTTTTCATCTTCCCTCGTCCCTTCTGGCAGACTGTGAGAAAATGCCTTTTTCCCTCCTCTAGGAGCAGGGGAAAAGGGAACACACCTTTTATTTCATATCCTTTTTCAAAAAAAACGTTGCTCAAACTGTGCCAACACTGTTCCCAGAACTGTGATGTGAAAAGGAGATAAGAGATAAAAACGATATGGTCCTTGATTTCTGATCCCAGTTGAAGAACCTCTATCCTTGCAACTGGTCACCCTCTCTCATTACCCCCAGGAAGATTTATCTGTGTCACCTCTCACTGTCTGTATCTTGTGATCTGAGTTGCTCCCTCCCTGGGTTTAAACAAAAGAAAATGGTGACTAATTGTAAAGATCCAACTCTAAAATTGTTTGAGCCTATGAATTGTGAAATTTTTATTTTGGAGAAAAAGTAAGCATTTTAATTGCACAGAAACCAACAACAGTATATGGAGTGTGGTTCAAAAAATTACTGTTCAATCATACAAATGATGGGACGAAGAGAATGGCAGCCTGCTCCAGGATTCTTGCCTGGAGAATCCCATGGACAGAGGAGCCCGGTGGGCTACAGTCCCCGGGGTCATGAAGAGTCAGACATGACTAAGCAACTAGCACTTTGACTTTCATACAAATGCTGTTTTGTGCTTTGGGGCTTTTGGGAAAATCTTGCGCAATTTGAATTTGAACAAGTCAAATGATACAAGTTGAGGGAGCAGATGGCTTCTTTTCTTCAGCTAAAGTAGAATGGTCTGCTGCCATGGCCACAGTACAGAGTGGAAGTGCCCCTGGTAACACATTCACAGGCAGCCCACTTCCCAGGGGAGGTGACACTGTTTACTGTCACAGAAGTCACCTCTGCACTGATTCCTTAGCTCAGTGGTTCTCAAGTTGCACATGTGTAGGACTGAGATGGGGCCAGGAGGTCTCCTGCATTTCTCTGCATCTAACCCCTCTCCAGGCTGCAGCCACTGCAGGGACCACACTTTGAGAATCCCTGCTTCAGCCAGAATGATGATGTTCTTGAGTTGTTTTTTTTTTTTTTTTTTTAAGTTGCAAAATCCCCCTCTCCTCAAACAGAATGAAGACCAATTTTCATTTCATTTGGATGAATCCATGGCTCTGATGAGCTCACTCTTCATAATTCAAAAGACAGTGCTGAAGAAGACTAGCCCTGAAATACACCCAGTGAGTCTTCAGTGTGCCACGTTAACAGAGACATTACACACGTGGAGGTTTGATTGCTGGCCTGGCTCTTTACTTCAACTCTTCTGAGCATTTATCGGGAATCCAGAAAGCAGTTCTGTGACATGGGCTGATTGTACCCCTTCCCAGTCCCACTGTGTCATGTTCTCTGAGCACAGGAGAGGAATCCAGCCATTGCCTGTTGTTCCCACGTAGCCACAAGCTGCAGAAAGAGTTGAGTCAGCAGTTCCTGGCGCCCTGGCCCACGCTAACCACAGTTTGGCCACCAAAAACGTGGGTCAGGAGTTGCCAGAATGCCAAAGCATGGTGGTTACCAGAATGCTCCAGTTGGAAACATGTGACACGGTTCTTAAAATGGGAAACGAGGGCAAAGGTAAACCTTGATATTCTTGGATATGCTTTTCTTCTGCCACCCATTGCTAAAAGCCAACTGCTGCTTACACGGGTTTCTTTTTCTCTCATAAATTCCGCCGGATGGTGGTTTCATTCAAACAGGCTTGGCTGTTGAATTGGAGTCAAATGGAGCTTTAGTATTCTGCTCTTTTCTCAGAGAAAGAAACACTCAACTAAATTTGATGTTGTAAACTAAATACTTAATATCCCCGACCTTCCATCATAACCTGAGTCATAAAACCTACCGTGTTAAAAATGCCTACTTTTCTGTCTCAGTTTTCTCACAAAGTACAGGTAAATAATTTGATTTCAATGTTTACTGTTTCTCCCTCCTGGGGAATTAGATTGTTAGCTTCTTAAAATAATAAGAGTTGTCTCTTAATTGTATTCTACGGGGCAAGCCAAAATGATCAATTTTGTAAGAAATGACAAATGCTGTTTCATTGATAGCCAGAGAATCTCTGTTTCTGGTTCTGGTTTAAATATCTAGTGAGAAATCAAGCTTAGATAAGACAAGACTGGAAAAAAATCTCAGAACATATAATTTATTGTATTGTACCCTTGCTTGCATAGCTTTATCCATGATCAGCAGCTTAAAAAGATATAGAGGAATTTTTTAAACTTCTACTTTGTTCCATTAGGAATTAAAGAGACTAAATTCTAGATATATAGAACATATTAAGGGTAACTATGAAACAGCTGCTGCTGCTGCTGCTAAGTCACTTCAGTCGTGTCCGACTCTGTGTGACCCCATAGACGGCATTCAAGCTTAGATAAGACAAGACTGGAAAAAAATCTCAGAACATATAATTTATTGTATTGTACCCTTGCTTGCATAGCTTTATCCATGATCAGCAGCTTAAAAAGATATAGAGGAATTTTTTAAACTTCTACTTTGTTCCATTAGGAATTAAAGAGACTAAATTCTAGATATATAGAACATATTAAGGGTAACTATGAAACAGCTGCTGCTGCTGCTGCTAAGTCACTTCAGTCGTGTCCGACTCTGTGTGACCCCATAGACGGCAGCCGACAAGGCTCCTCAGTCCCTGGGATTCTCCAGGCAAGAACATTGGAGTGGGTTGCCATTTCCTTCTCCAATGCAGGAAAGTGAAAAGTGAAAGTGAAGTCGCTCAGTCATGTCTGACTCGTAGCGACCCCATGGACTGCAGCCTACCAGACTCCTCTGCCCATGGGGTTTTCCAGGCAAGAGTGCCATTGCCTTCTCCGTGACTAATATATATATATATATTTATTTAAAACTGGGGGTGGGCAGGGAAGGATGAAGAAAATGAATTTATTCCCTTTCTTTTTTAGAAATGAGAATCACTTAAATGATGAAATACATTTGGATGGGCATGCAAGTTTACTGAGGGGAAGATATAATAGGAATAATTTTAAGTTTTTAAATACTGAACTGGTCAGTGGGCTCCAGATGCGGCTCCAAATGTAAGTTCTGACAAATTCATTTTATTATTTCCCTGAGTTTTAAGGTTAAAAGAATCTTTAAAAATTTTACAGTGTCCTCACTGAATTTTCAAAAGCTTACTTTTCTTATAATTAAAAAAAAAATCTCACTAATAAATCACTGTACATTTTATCCACTCCCTCTCTCTCTAATACAGTGTACAGATACCATAGCCACCATGAAATAATTACAAACAGAAAAATAACCATAAACTCTAATACCTATGAAAGTAGGATGCTTTTTTCCCCTTATTTTGACAAAGAGGCACCTACATACTTAGAGATAATTTTACAAATGAAAATCAAAATGATCACTGAGAACATTTCAAGAGATCAAAATGTGATATTAAATATTACTATCATTACTGATAATGAATTAGTAATTGAAATAACATTTATGCAACTTATAGGATTGGATAAAAATGGAAGAGGCACTGAAGAAAATACTTTCTGTTCTTCTATCAGGTATTAAAATAAAGCCCTGCCGAATTTTGGCAAAAAGACGCCAGGACAGACTAGTTTGAACATAACATGAAGCTTTTTTTACTATAAATTTATTTATTTTAATTGGAGGTTAATTACTTTACAATATTAACAAATTGAAAAATAAAAACCATATGGTTATCTCAATAGATGCAGAGAAAGCCTTTGACTAAATTCAACATCTATTTATGATAAAAACGCTCCAGAAAGCAGGAATAGAAAGAACATACCTCAACATAATAGACCCTGATGCTGGGAAAGATTGAGGGCAGGAGGAGAAGGGGACAAAAGAGGATGAGATGGTTGGATGACATCACCAACTCAATGGAGATGAGTTTGAGTAAACTCCAGGAATTAGTGATGGACAGGGAGGCCTGGTGTGCTGTGGTCCATGGCTTTGCAAAGATTTGGACACGACTGAGCAACTGAACTGAACTGAACTTATGGCCAAGATAACCTAAAAAAAATTTTTTTAATTGGGTATGTGCCACTTTATCCCTCTATGTATAATTTTTATCACTGATCTTAGAGAATACTCATGTATTCTTTTGTGCTGAGTTGCTTTAGTCATGTCCAACTCTTTGTGACCCCATGGACTGTAGCCCCGGCCAGACACCTCTGTCCATGGGATTCTCCAGGCAAGAATACTGGAGTGGGTTGCCATGCCTTCCCAACCCAGGAATCAAACCCACGTCTCCTGCATTGACAGGCAGATTCTTTACTGCTGAGCCACCAGGGAAGCCCTTGGCTTTCCTGATAACCAAACATCTTTTAAGCAGAGGAATGCTCTTATGGCAGTTGCGAGAGATGTGATCTGGACCTCTGGGTACAACAAATTCTAGCTTTGGTGCCTCATTTTTTTTGTTGAGCTTCTTTGGAGCCCTGAAATGGACACAGTTGGCTTTCTAGATAGTAGTGAGATGATAATACTTACCCACCCTGTGGATATCTGAATTATGTACATGATACTACAGATTTTGAATTCATCTGCCATCTCCAATGAGGCTTGTGAGAGGCACACACATTGACCCCATCCTCCAATATTTAAAAATCCAAACTCTTCTTCTCTACTGAAGACCACACTTGATGAGTATAAAAACACTGAAATCCTATGCTTAAAACTCCAAAGTCAACTAAGGTGACTGAGAAAAACGAACCAGTAAAACCACAAAGTGAACCAGATGGTAAAAAAGGAAAAGTGCCTCTATTTATTTTCTTTGTTTTTCTATTTTCCTTCAGAGAAATAAGCACTAAGGAATCTGTTTGAAAGGCCCAACTCAGATGACACCCCATTCATGAGACATTTCAGGTTTTCCCAGCTGGAAATGATCTTGCCATCATTCTCTGAACTACAGTCCTCTTTTATTGAATTATTATATTCGGCTGCATTTTCTCATGGTCCTTGGACATGTCTCATCTCCTTTCTTAGATGGTAAGCTCATTCAACAAGCACATCATACTTTGGACATCACTGTGTTCCCCAGGAAGGCCAGCATCTTACTCTGACAGTGCTCAAAACTACAGGCCAAATAAGCTTATGTATGGGACACACCACCCAATTTACAAAGCCCAGTGCAAAGTGAGGACATGGAGCCCTTTGTTTAAAAAGTATTAAGAATTTCAAGGTGGTGACAGTAGGGCGTTCATCTAAACTGGGGAGCCTTCATAGCATGGAGCCCTATGAAACTGCCCAGGTTGCACATTCATGAGGCCAGCCTCACAGGTGTCTAACTGAATGAATGAATCCATCCGTCTCAGTCAGCCAAAGCCATGGTTTTCAGTTGTCTAGTCATGGCTTAAATTTTAAAGCAAACAGCAACAACAAGAAGAAAACAGCTGGAGTAACCAGGAAGGAGATTATGTGTTTGGATTCCTTGACACAATTATATTTTGTCTCTATTAATCCTTACTTCGTTTAAGCCAGTATATGTGTGTGCTCGTGCAGGCTGCATACTCAGTCTCTCAGTCATGTCCAACTCTTTGCAACCCCATGAATAATAGCCCACCAGGCTCCTATGTCCTTGAAATTTTCCAGACAAGGATACTGGAGTGGGTTGCCATTTCCTACTCCAGGGGATCTTCCTGACTCAGGGATCGAACCCATGTCTTTTGTGTCTCCTGCATTGGCAGGCAGGTTCTTTACCACTGCACCACCTGGGAAACTCATTTAAGCCAATGTTCCTGTAATATCTCAGAGGTTAGCAGACATTATTAAAGATCACCAAGCAGCAGTATGCTCTTTACCAAAAAGTTCAATTGGCACGAGGTTCATTTCAACAGTCTCCTTTTACTGTCCCGTACTTTTGGCTATTTTAGGTTATCGGTAGTTTCAGTATTTTAACTGTGTACCCAGAACTGATAAATGAGGGAAAGAATCTACTCCTTGAATGAAACACCACTATTTTCCTTAACTTTCTCAAATGGCTTTTTAAAATCAGTCTTTGGCCTTCCTCTGTATTTCTCAGGAGCCTGGGAATGCCATTGTGATGCGTGCTTTATGTAACAAGTTCTCTTGATGGTTTTTAGTAGGGGAATCAGACGTTTGAATAAGGCTGAACCTCAGACCGTCCCTTCCTTCTCTAGTGCAGCTTATTTATGCAAGTCTGCAAGAGGGGAGCTCTACAAAAAGAAAATGGGAAAGCGAAGTCTGCCCTGGAAAAATTCAGCCGCTAGAAATGTGGTCTTGTCCAGATAGTGAGAAAATAATTGTCTCCAGGTTTGATGAAGGGTTTATAGCGCTAACATTTTAGGATGAAATACAGCTGGTTTCAAATTCCACTGTCAACTCAGAATCAAGCTAATTTCATGTGGTTTGGGGTTTTGCAACTACTTTTTTGCAGAGTACTTCTCAGGACTTTTTGTTCCAGAAACACCCTGGAGCCCTCCCCCACCCCCTAGCCCCCCAAAATCACTTGAGCTCCGGTAGGAGAGCTTACTGGGCGGCATTACTGAGTTTCTCCAGCAGAGGGCACCATTACACCTCTATCCATTCTTTATGTCCTCAACTTCGGCAACCCCCAAGCAGAGGTTCTTTAGATCCTCAATTTGGACACACAGCCTTTCTGATAAGGTTGGGGGAAGGGGTTACCATCAAGAAAAGGACAGTTATACTCTCCAGAAACAGCAGTTTCTGCATTTCTAATGGGGCCCTCAGTGTCAGAGATTGCTGCAGGAATTTCTCCTCAGAAAAAACTCAATTCTAAGACGTGGTTTAGGCTTAGTTTCTCACTGCCTAGCCTCCCTTTGTTCCTCTGCATTTTCTGAGCTGGATCTCCAGTCATCTAAGGCGTTCCTTTTTTTGCTTAAATAAGTAAATAAGTAATAAAAACTAGTGCATGCATGCTCAGTTGCTTCAGTCATATCCGACTCTTTGCAACCCCATGGACTGTAGCCTGCCAGGCTCCTCTGTCCGTGGGACTCTCCAGGCAAGGATATTGGAGTGGGTTGCCATGCCCTCCTCCAGGGGATCTTCCCAACCCAAGTAAATAAGTAATAAAAACTAGTACGATAAGATAAATTTCCGTTTTCCCCTGGAGGGCTGATATTCATTAACCCTGCAACTTAAATTACAGGATGTTTCTCAACCAGGGAAGGTGTTTTGCTGCTTTTGTGGTTGCTTTGGTAGGAGAGAACAATTGGCTAATTCTGTTTCTCTGATTTTTTTACCCTTGTTGGAATGCTCGTTTGTGTCCTCAGGAACTGTTTAAAGATTTATTATCTCCAGTTGATTAATAATAAATCGGTGACCAGCATAACCAAATATCTAGATCATATCATATATTCCTAAAGGAAATTTTGAGACTCCAAATTCACATTTGTTTTTATAATTTGCTATATATTTATAATAGCAGTATATACTTCAGTGGGATAAGCCAGTGGAGTGTATCTTTTTACATGGCAAAAGAAAATGCTAGAACTACAAAGAGCTTTTGAGAAATTTGCATCCCTTTGCTCCCAACTCTGGGCAATAATCATCATCCATGATGTGATTTTTATGCAGCCAGGTGGTGCTAGTGGTAAAGCAACTGCCTGCCAATGCAGGGGACATAAGAGACACAGGTTCGATCCCTGGGTGGGGAAGATCCCCTGGAGGAGGGCATGGCAACCCACTCNTTGCTCCCAACTCTGGGCAATAATCATCATCCATGATGTGATTTTTATGCAGCCAGGTGGTGCTAGTGGTAAAGCAACTGCCTGCCAATGCAGGGGACATAAGAGACACAGGTTCGATCCCTGGGTGGGGAAGATCCCCTGGAGGAGGGCATGGCAACCCACTCCACTTATTCTTGCCTGGAGAATCCCTTGGATAGAGGAGCCTGGCGGGCTTCAGTCCATAGGGTGGCAAAGAGTTGGGCAACTTAGCACACACATGCTTACCTTTAAAATTGTACCTGGCATAGGATAAAATGTTTTTCCTAACTGTACATTTACTCAGAGCTGTAAATATATGGCCAAAGAATTCTGTGCATGGGAATTTGGAAATATTTCTATGCATAATCCCCAAAATAGCAAGTCTGTATCTTATGAAAGGAAGTATTCTGGTTTGAATGCAGATCTATTGATTTCACCTTAATTTTCAGAAAGATACGTGTTTAGATTTAATCTCCTCTGTCCAAAAAAAGAGATTCTTGATGTTTGCTAGCATCATTTGCTAAAGAAGATTTTGCCCCCACAACCGTTATATTCTCAGTTGAGCTTTGGATGATGGAAAATTTGATCCTGTGTTTTGGGCACAGAATGACCATGGAAAATATTTGTTGATTGATTGATGTTGCTAAAACATTAGCAAAGAGGGCTGTATCTTTAGATCTGATAAGCCAGAAACTCAAAAAATATAGTTTATGTGAATTCGTCTCTGAGTTTGAAAACTTTTACATCTGTTATTACTCAGGTCTGTGCATATGGCATTGGATTAATTACTCTTTAATTCACACTGTAGAAAACTGTCCTTTAGTTCTAATTATAGAGAAGTCTGTTCACATTTGGGTGTATGTGTGTGGGGAGATATATATGTAGGTAATCCTGTCTCTTATACACATCTTTTCTTTAAAAATTGCAATATGTACAGTATACAAAAGAGACTATTATATTTTGATTAGGTAAAATTAGAACAAGAAACACATTTGGAAATTGTCATATTTTCATGATAGAATTTTATTCCATGAAAACTTGGCATTCTACATATTATCACTGATCAATTTAGTAGCTTTTTTTCCGTTAGATCTGACATTGCTCTGTTATTTTCACAACTTGGCTGGCTCCTTAAATGTAAAATATTTTCAAGCCCTACCAGACATGGCTTCATTTTCATTCTCTTTTCATGTTTGGAGTATCATATATGAGGCTGTTGGATGCGTTACCTGTGCCTGACTTTTATCCTTGGCTGTCTAGAAGCATGAGCTACAGTTCAGTCAGCAATGCCACTAAGGCAATTGAAACACAGACCATGTTAGACTGTTCCTGATTTGATTAGCAAAGATAGATTGCTCGTGAATTATAAAGAGACTGGTGCCAGTTTTCCACCAGATCAGCAACTGTCAAAGATGAATTGGTGCTACTTCTTTTAGAGAGGAACTCTTCATTTGGGCATGAAGGTCCCATGATCTGTATAGATTTCAGGTTTCACAGGCACCCACTCACTTAGGGCTCCCTTGAAATTGAGGGTCTTCCATGCCTGCTCCTTCTCAATTTTTACCTGGGCTCCACTTTGAACTGTATCCAGAAAGGCATGATTCTTCACTAGGCTGGGCTGCTGGCATGATAATGAGTGTTGCTGATTGTTTGGCTGCCCAAAGACTGGCACGAAAGAAGGCTTTCCACTCATGCTTTCATTGTATTTTTGTTTTCTTCTAAAGGTAATCTTTTGAAAATGTGAGCCGAAAGCATCTTGCTATGGAGTCTGTAAGAAGGAACTTTTGTCAGAGCATAAAGTTCTAGGTGTTCTAAGTACAGTGATGCACCTGGATTAAACCAGGGCATACTGGAATAGTAACTGGAAACTGGACATTTCCCCCTGTTTACATTCTGAATCCCGCTGTCACAGGGCACAAAAAATATCAACATGAATGATGAGTTTTTTCAAAACTTGAAATTGAGATGAGTGCAGATGTGATAGGAAGTATTAGCTCTTCCCCTCTTTAATCATAAAAAGACTGAATATGTCCAGGAACATCATCAAAAGTGGGTCCCCCATTGCCCTCTGGCCTGAAACTTACTAAATGGCAAGACTTTATCTCTAAAGATCTTTGCCCTATCTCAGCTCGTGAGCTTTAAGTCTACATACCCATGAGATCACAGGCTGCCTTGGAAACGAGATTCTAAGTGAAAATTCCAACTCAGATTTTGTGTTTTTAAATTACGTTGTTGAGGTTAAGAGAATATCTTGATTTGTTCTTGAGTAGCACAAATTGAGATCGTCCTTAAAAATTCTGTTTCTCTTTGTTTTCTCTGTCTTGCCACCGTTTTTTCCCCCACTTAAGTTGTTTTTAACTTGGTCATGTTATCAGCATCTCTTGGAAAATGTGGTCAATCACAGAAAGACACCATCAGTTTCAGATTCTGTAGGTCTGGCTAGGGCCTCAGAATTTTGCATCTGTAACAAGTTCCCAGGTGTGGTTGCTGTTCCAGGGAGCACACTTTAAGAACCACTGAGCTATAGTCTCATCCTAGTCTGTTGTTCTTTCAGGCCTTACAGATTTCAGGTGATCTGAAGGAATTATGTTCCATAGGAATCCTCCTTAACCTTCACCTTACAATTAGAATGAGTTTACATAGGAGAGCAGCCAAATCTTACATGATTTTTTTCTAGAAACTAAAAATGTGTTCTTTCGCTTCTTAAAGAGAAAAGACACATTTCTCATTGTTCCTCTTCATAGTTTTCTTTCATGAGCAGTCTTTCAGAAGAACTCAAACATTACTGAGGCACTAACTACCCCTCTGTAGAAGTTTCCTAATAGGAAAATGCAGGTTTCTACCTATAATCTTGGCTAGAGTTGAATTTTGTTAAAATTGTATGTTGTGACAGCTGATGATGCTTGAAATAATAATTCAGATCCTTGAGTCAAACAAATTGAATGTGAAGTCCATTAAATCAGAATTTCTCAACCTTCGCACTATTAACATTTAGGGCTGATAATTCTCTGGTGTAAGAGGTTTCCCTCAATTTTGCAGGATTGTTTAGCAACATCCCTGGTGTCTACCCTTTACATGCCAATAGACCTCCATCCCAGCTGTGACTCCCCAAAATGTTTCAAACATTTGCAACTGTTCCCTTCACAGTAAAATCACCATTGTGGAGAACCACTGAATTAAATCATTAACAAAGTCACTGAAGTGTAGAACAAAAAATTAGCAGGTACTCTTCTAAGAACTTGTGCTAAGTCACTTTAGTTGTGTCCGACTCTTTGTGACCCCATGGACTGTAGCCCGCCAGGCTCCTCTGTCCATGGGATTTTCCGGGCAAGAATACTGGAGTGGGTTGCCATATCCTCCTCCAGGGGATCTTCCCGACCCAGAGATTGAACTGGCGTCTCTTAGTTCTCCTGCATTGGCAGGGGAGTTCTTTACCACTAGCTCCATCTGGGAAGCCCCCTTCTAAGAACATGCCACCATAACTCGCTTGAACTTCCCTTTCAACATTTGGCCAGTGCAAACCTTTGCACACTGGCGTTTGCATCTGGACTGTTTGCCTCATCAGTTCAGTGATCCTAACATTTGTTCTTTCTTTGTCTCTCCAAGAAGGGAAACAGATGAAAAGAGAAGAAAAACATAGTTTAAAAAACAGTGTAATTTTATTTTAGACCACTTGAAAGAGGCACGGTCAGAACTCCTAAACTCCTAATATTATATATTGGCTCAGTATGGGTGGGAGTGTTTTAACCACGTCTCATGTCATGTACAGCTCGATGTGTTTTATTCATTTATGATTATTGGAGTGGTTTGTTGGCCTTTAGAAGTCATTGTAAAAGCCCAAACATCACAGGGGGTTGAAAGAGGTCCATGAATATTGGAAACTTGTCAGAAAATTCTGGGCATAGAGGGAGCTCTGAAGTCCCTCTCACTAATTTAAAAGTTAATTAAGGGCTTTTGGAGCTTCCCCAATGGCTCAGTGGTAAAGAATACGCCTGCAGTGCAGGAGACACAAGAGATGTGGGTTCAATCCCTGGGTCAGAAAGATCCCCTGGAGTAGGAAATGACAACCCGCTCCAGTATTCTTGCCTGGAGAATCCCATGGACAGAGAAGCCTGGTGAACTACACTCCATGGGGTCGCAAAGAGGGACTTTTTACTTACAGCAGTGTAGAAAACTCTCATTAATTGACTGTCACTTTCCTTAACAAAAAGCCCGTTGTTCATTCTGGCTTCTTGGAGCATCATGGAAAATAGCTAGAGTCTGGCATAAGGGAAGAAGGGCATTGAGAGACGCCAAAGTATAAACCACGTACTCTTGTCTCTCTACTGCTTTGGACCAGGTATGGGGAGTAGGGATGTGGGAAAGAGAGGCCACAGAATTGTCCTTGAGCAGAAGAGGAGGAGCTTCTTAAAGTGTGGCACAGTGAGTGAAGAGATGGGACATGACTGGTTTCTGTCTGCCACAGTTACAGTGACAGTATTTCCAGAGTAAAATCAAGGCACGTAGTTTGACACAAGAGTTTGTGCTACTTCCAGATGTGAAAAGTATCTGAGAAAGGGAGATTGGAAGTTGACGTGGTGGAATTTTCCATGATATTTATGTAGATTCCATAAGAGGGCTCCAAAAGGAAAGATCCTAGGAAACCATCACCTGTCCACACATGTTATCTAATGTGATCGGAGATTTGATGTCCAATGCCTGAAAGTGATAGGTGATGGATCAGTGTTTGTCAGAGGGAGGAGCAGAAGGAAAGAGAGAAGGCAATTAGGAAATAGGCCCTGTTCTCCTCCAAAGGAGGAAATGACCTGGATGGAAACTCTTAAAAAAGACTAATAACTCTCATATGGTTGGTGAGATTGCAGATAAATACAAGTTTCAAGGAAAATACTTCATCATCTGTATTAAAATATCCACCAAAAAATATCTTATTACCAGTCAATCCTAATTGTAGGAATTTATCCTAAGATAAGTTGCTAACATGAATATAAAATTTGATGGTGATAACAATAATCCACATTAGAGCTGAAAGATTATACAGTCTAAAGGACCAATACTTGATGAATTGGTTGAAATAACATATGGTATATACATATCCCTTTATGGAATATTACCTAGCACTTATAAATGATAACATAGTATTTAAAGGGCAGATTACAGAGCAATATATATAGAATATGGGGAAGGAAATGGCAACCCACTCCAGTATTCTTGCCTGGAAAATCCCATGGACAGAGGAGCCTGGTGGGCTACAGTCCATGGGGTTGCAAAGAGTAAGACACAACTGAACATGCACAGATCCACACACCCATATATAGAATAATCCCACCTAAAAGTATTTATATTATATTTTAAAATTTTTAAAGAAAAAAGAAGGAGTCTAAGGATAATTCAGCATGTGTCCACATCATCCATTTATACTGATCACTCAGTAGTTGACTGGTTAATATAGTGACAGCCTTTTCTCAAGAGTTTCTCAGCATTTGTTAGGTCATTGCACTATACACAGGTGTTGGTTGTTGCCCAATAGTGTACTTAATAATTTATGTCACTTATTAGTTAAAACTATAAAAGATAATCTTATCACTCTAAAAAGAGAAAAACTTGGCTGCTCCTTATTTTAGTGTAACTTCTGGGAAAAAATTAAGACAGTGAACACAAAAAATTAGCTGTGTATTTTTTTAAATTTATTTGGCTGTGCCAGGTCTTAGTTGGGGCAAGTAGGATCTTTTGCTTTCAGCATGTGGGCTCTTAGTTGGGAGGTCCCTGGTTGTGCATTTCTATAGAGAAATTATGGATTGCCCCCAAATTCTAAAGTGCAGAGCAGAAAATCCTAGCCGCAGTAGCAACCTCTACCTTTTATTGGCATACAGCTTTGGCTGTCTCTTGACCACCCCATTAAGGCATCCCACCTAAATTTCCTGCCCTAGGAATTCTCCCTTTGCCAGCAATGCGTCCCCACACCTGTAATAACAATTGACCATGAATGTTGGACCGCCAGGTAGCTTCCTTCCCCAGAGGATTCCAGACACATAATCTTTCCCCATCGTTAGACCCATAAATTTGGGGTAGTTAAATTGAGCTGTCTCATTTAGAAGTGAAAAATCACTTTCAAAAAAAGAAAAAGGGAAGAATCTGCCCTCTACCTCTGTGCTCACAACCCACACACACTTGCTCCTCCAACCTTCTCCAGACTTGCTGACTTATTCACTTCCTTTCCTGAGGTTTGCCTTTGGAATCACAATCATCACTGCAGTTAAAGATGAGTCTCCTAAGTCAGGACAAAATCAGAAAGTTTTACCTGGCTCTTATAAGCTGTCACAAGAGGATTACAGCTTCCAAAAATGGCCTGCCATCCAAAAATATACAGAGTTCAGAAGAAAGACCCCAGTGATAGTTAATAAATAGCACGTGAATTCTGTACCATGTAAGTGAATCCACTTGTATAAATTTGGACTCGAGTTTAAATTTCGGTGGGTGACAACTATGATGGTGGTCAGAATTTGCTAACTGCCTCTGGCCGCCTTTACTCAAATCATTTTCCTCTACTTTCAGAAACTTGTCAACTCACCAAATTCTTTCTTAGACAAATGAGCCAGAAAGGGCAGAACTCGCCTAACCTGCCTGCAGCCTGCTGTTCCATCTCTCCCAGATATTAAAAGACTCAGATCTGTGACATCAGCATGCAGTACATTGCACACACAGTACTTCTAACAGTGGAAAAGGAAAGATACCATCAGCCAACAGCTTTTCTTCTATGACACCAATGACTGATCTATCTTTTTGGTTATTACTCTCGCAACTTGATGCGATCTCTCAGTTGTTGGACAAGGTTGATTTTTTTTTTTTTGATAATGTCAGTTTTTAGGTAAAAAACTTTTTGAGCACTCACATTAAAGAGTGTTGGAGGTCAGAATATTGGACTTTTAAAATTACCTCAAAATAATACCCTCTGAATTATTTTATTCCATTAACTCTTTCCCCATCCAATTTGTTTGTAGTTTTTCTTGGTGGGACACAACTTACTTTTTATAAAAGATTTGTTCCCAGAAACCGGAATCTTAACATTGTTGGACCTTAAGAAACTGCCGTTTTGCCAGTCAGAATGGTCAGATAGTGACTGTGTCATATTGTACACTGTAAATATGTAAAAATCATTTTTGTTAACCAAAATGTTTTCCATGGGCCCCAGGGGGAAGTCACTAGTTAAATACATTTTACAGTGACTGTTGGGGTAAAGGGTGTTGCTGTTGTTCAGTCACTCAGCCATGTCTGACTCTTTGTGACCCCATGGATTGCAGCACACCAGGCTTCCCTGTCCTTCACTATCTTCCGGAGCTTGCTCAAACTCATGTCCATTGAGTCAGTGATGCCATCCAACCATCTCATTCTCTGTTGCCCTCTTCTCCTCCTGCCCTCAATCTTTCCCAGCATCAGGGTCTTTTCCAAGGAGACAGTTCTTCGAATCTGGTGGTCAAAGCATTGGAGCTTCAACTTCAGCATCAGTCCTTCCAATGAATATTCAGGACTGATTTCCTTTAGGATGGACTGGTTGGATCTCCTTGCAGTCCAAGGGACTCTCAAGAGTCTTCTCCAACACCACAGTTCAAAAGCATCAATTCTGTGGCACTCAGCTTTCTTTATAGTCCAACTCTCACATCCATACATGACTAGTGGGGAAAAAATAGCTTTGACTGTATGGACCTTTGTCAAAAAAGTAATGCTTCTGCTTTTTGATATGCTGTCTAGGTTTGTCATAGTTTTTCTTCCAAGGAGCAAGCATCTTTTAATTTCATGGCTGCAGTTCCTGTCTGCAGTGATTTGGGAGCTCAAGAAAATAAAATCTGTCACTGTTTCCATATTTGCCATGAAGTGATGGGACTCGATGCCATGATCTTAGTTTTCCTTTGTAAATTGAATAATGCCAAGTGAATTTATCCCTCTGGTTCCATGTTCTCCATGCTTAAAGCAGGGTGTACCTGTTGTCTGGTGAACAGGTAAATGAGGAAAGGAAAAGCCAGTGTTGGTTCTCTGTTCACAGTGAGGCTTGTGGGTATCACTCCAAAATACCCTCAGGATTGCTTAGGATACATTGATCTCTTTAGTTGTTCTTTCTTCTTGTTTCCGCCAGGAATTTCTGTTTTCTGATAGAAATTAAGCAGCCTGAGGGCTTCCCAGGTACCATTAGTGCTAAATAACTGGTTTGCTAATGCAGGAGATATAAGAGAATCGGATTCGATCCCTGGGTCAGGAAGATCCCCTGGAGGAGGAAATGGCAAACCACTCCAGTATTCTTGCCTGGAGAATCCCATGAACACAGGAGCCTGACGACCAAAGTCCACAGGGTTGCACAGAGTCAGGCAAAACTGAAATGACAGCATGCATGAGGAGAAATTGAGCAGCAAGTGCTTTAGCTCAGAGACCTGAGACTTCTCTCTTGATCGCCCTTCTTCTCTCTGCCCTGCTAACCATCCCCCTCTGCTCCAAACTCCCATGAAGCCTGGAAGGAACTGATTTGTATCCTCAATCATGCAGAATGCACCCTGACTACTTAAAAAGTAAGAATTATTTTGTTGTCATTTGATTAATTCTTTTTACTTTGCGGGATTAAAAAAAAAACATGAATTATTTATTCATGTGTGAACCACCAGCCTACATTTCACTCCTCAAAAATAAAATTAGTTCCATAAACATTTTAAATAATGAATAAATGTTAATAGCTTGGTGTACAACGCCCAGACATTCATTTTTATGATTTGACTAAATCCAAGGAAAAAGAGAACCTAAGATATTCATCTGTATTAGTAAAATGACCAGATAATTTCTAGTAACCATTTTCCCATTAGCTTATTTATGATTACATCTCTTTATTCAATAGCATGCTCTTGACATAGCAAGATTCATTCACAGAGCTCTAGCAACACACTGCATTTATTTAAACCACACTTGACTAGTGGTATATAAATAATCTCCCCAAACCATACTGATTTCCCAAAGGGAATATTAAATGCTAAATAACTTCACAGATTGGAAGCAGTCCTGTCTCTGCCTTCATTTTTGATATAATCAAAAATGATGACATTGTAGCTAGCTTTTTTAAAAAATAATTCACACATTGAGTGCAAAAGAAAATATTACAGCACCGCTCAGGGACTTGAACTTGTACTACATAGCACATTCTCCTTTTTTTAATGAATGATAACAGATTGACCACATCAGGATGTCTGCCAGGGATTAAGAATATGTCTATTCATAATGGGACTATAAATTAGCACAGTGTATTATTCTCCAGATATCAGATGCATACATAGCACAAAGTCTTTGGGAAGAATGTAGCTTACACATCTTTTATTAATCCTCACAGAATCTTTATAAAGTATATAATATTCTGATTTTATAAATCTGAAAATGAGACCACATATACTCTTGAACCATGAAAATGATTTTGACTATATTGGCAAAGTCTGGGTAGATGTTCATCAAGCATTTCTCCTTTCTGTCCTAGACACGTAGTGGGACTCCATATCCTAGCCTCTCTTGTATTGGTATCTTGCATTAGTTATGTACTTGAGTTCTTATGAATGGAATATTCTAGTCCCAGTCTATAAAAACCTCTGTCACCCTCCACACACAATGGAAGACTGGGTCCCTGAGTCTCAGTGTAGAGAACTAAGTTTTCACTGTGTCGTTTTTGAATTGCAGAAGTTCACCTACCAGGGCTAATCCCACCAGTAACCTGAAAGTTCTGTGATAAACTTGGAAGTGTTAAACCTGGCAAGCCTTGATTCTAGCTGCCCCTACAATTCAATTCTTTCCTTATCTGCCCAATTATAAAACTACAGTTAGCTCCAACTCTAGTATGAGTCATGTGTCTGTATATGCCTTCCCATTTTTTTGTTTTGTTTTTGTTTAATTTATTTATTTTAATTGGAGGCTAATTACTTTACAATATTGTATTTTGAAATACATTGAAAAATGCCTTCCCATTTTTGTGGGGAAGTGTGATGACTTATTTATGGTATACTGTTTCAGGTAAGCTGACTATGAAACATATTTCTATAGAGCAAAGCTTTTTTTTTTTTTTGGTTGCACCTTGTGGCTTGTGGGTTTTAGTTCCTCAAACAAGGATTGAACCCAGGCCCCCAATAGTGAAAGTGCAGGGTCTTAACCACTGGACAACCAGGAAACTCCCTATAGAGCAAATCATATTGACTTCTTTTTCCAAATTAGAAATAGTTCCACCAAGAAAACCTTCAATAGAGGAATGTGAAACTGTTTTGTGAGGTGGTTACATGGCAGACTCTACATTATGGCAGATGGCTTTTTTTTTTTCCTTTTTCTTTTTATTGAAGTAAGGTTGATTTACATTGCGTTAGTTTCAGGTATACAGCTCAGTGATTCAGGTATATAGCTCAGTGATTCATTTATATGTAACTATTATTTTTTAAATTTCCATTTATTTATTTTTGGCTGTACTGGGTCTTCATCGTTGTGTGCAGGCTTTTCTCAAGTTTTGGAGAGTGGTGTCTGCTTTCTGGTTGCCGTGCACAAGTTTCTCATTGAGGTGGCTTCTCTTGTTGTGGGACACAGGCTCCAGGTACACAGGCTCAGTAGTTATGGCGCCCAGGCTTAGTTGCTTTGTGGCATGTGGAATCTTCCCAGACCAGCAACTGAAGCTGTGTCCCCTGCATTGGCAGGTGGATTCTTTTTTTTTTTTCAATATAAACTTTTTTTTTAATTGGAGGTTAACTATTTTATAAGATTGTTTTTCTTTTGCCATACATCAACATGAATCCGCCACAGGTATACACGTGTTCCCCATCCTGAACCCCCTTCCTCCTCCCTCCCCATACCATCCCTCTGGGTCGTCCCAGTGCACCAGCCCCAAGCATCTAGTATCATGCATCGAACCTGGACTGGAGATTCGTTTCATATATGATATTATACATATTTCAATGCTGGAGAGGGTGTGGAGAAAAGGGAACCCTCTTACACTGTTGGTGGGAATGCAAACTAGTACAGCCATTATGGAGAACAGTGTGGAGATTCCTTAAAAAACTGGAAATAGAACTGCCTTATGACCCAGCAATCCCACTGCTGGGCATACATACTGAGGAAACCAGAACTGAAAGAGACATGTGTACCCCAATGTTCATCGCAGCACTGTTTATCATAGCCAGGACATGGAAGCAACCTAGATGTCCATCAGCGGATGAATGGATAAGAAAGCTGTGGTACATATACGCAATGGAGTATTATGCAGCCATTAAAAAGAATACATTTGAATCAGTTCTAATGAGGTGGATGAAACTGGAGTCTATTATACAGAGTGAAGTAAGCCAGAAAGAAAAACACCAATACAGTATACTAACGCATATATATGGAATTTAGAAAGATGGTAACCATAACCCTGTATGCGAGACAGCAAAAGAGACACAGATGTGTAGAACAGTCTTTTGGCAGGTGGATCCTTAACCACTAGATTACCAGGGAAGTCCTACATACCTATTTGTTTTCCAGTTCTTTTCTATTATAGGTCATTACAAAATATTGAGTATACATCCCTGTTCTACGTAGTAGGTCCTAATTGTTTGTTTATTTTATATATAGCAGTGTGTATATGTTAATCCCAAACTCGTAATTTCTCACTCCCTCCCTTTCCCCTTTGATCACCATCTGTTTTCTATGTGTGTGGGTCTATTTCTGTTTTGTAGATAAGTTTGTCTGTATGCTTTTTTTTAGATTCTACATATAAGTGATATCGTATGACAGCTGTCTTTCTCTGTCTGGCTTATTTCACCTGGTTTGATCATCTCCAGGTCCATCCATATGGCTGCAAATGTTATTATTTCATTATTTCTTATGGCTGAGTAATATTCCATTGTGTATCTATACCACATCTTCTTTATTGATTCATCTGCTGGTGGGCACTTGGGCTGCTTCCATGTCTTGGCCATTGTAAATAGTGCTGCAGTGTACATTGGGATGCATTTTTTCAAATTATGGTTTTCTCCAGATATACGCCAAGGAGTTAGGATTACCAGATCCTATTAGCTGTATTCTTAGTTAGTTTTTTTTTTTTTAAAGGCACTGCCATACTGTTCTCCATAGTAGCTGCTCCCATTTACATTCCCAACACCAGTGTAGGAGGATTCCCTTTTCTCCACCTGCTCTCTGATTGGGGGCAGGGGGGAGTTGTTTGTTTTTTAAAGAGAAACTGTGTCTTAGAAGAGCCTCTGGCTCAGTAGGAGTTTCCTAGTTCCTTAAGCACAAGATTCTTAATATTGACTTCACAGGAGCCGTGGTTCTTATTTGGGGCAATTTCTTCCCCCCAAAGAGCTATAGGAATGTATGGAAGCTTTTTTGACTGTCACAACCTGCCATCTAATAGGTGGAGGCCAGGGATGCTGCTCAACATTCATTAGTACACAGGACAGTCTCCATAGCAAAGAGCTGTCCAGCCCCAAATGTCAACAGTGGTGAAGTAGAGAAACCCTAGGCTAGGTCGTGAGCTTCAAGAGGGCAAGGGCCATGTCTATTTTATTCATCACTGCATCTTCAGCCATTCATAAGGTGCTTGAAACAAAGTACTTAGTAATATTTCTTCGGTGACTTAATGGACTGAGCCCCCCCTGATTAGCAAGGTGGTAGTACGTAAAGTAGAATATAGAGTTGGAAGCTTAGTCCTTCTGATCAGTAAGTATGTGTTCTTGAGCAACTTTTTCTACCTTTTAGGTTTGAGTTTCCTCATCTGTAAGCTGAGGATCATAATAGTACCAAGCTCAAGGAGCTGTTGTAAAGATTAAATGATATGAGGCATGTACAATGCTCAGCACAGCAGCTGAGATGCCATTGATAAATATTAAATTTTATTAAGAGAAAGAAACCAGTGTTTTCTGTGTTTCTATCATGTGCCAAGTACAGACTTAAGGATGTCCACCACCTCATTTAGGGACTTCCTCAGTGGCTAAGCAATAAAGAACCCACCTGCAAAGCAGGAGATGCAGGTTCAATCCTTGGGTCAGAAAGATCCCCTGGAGGAGGGAATGACAACCCACTGTAGTATTCTTGCCTGGAGAATCCCATGGACAGAAGAGCCTGGTGGACTCCAGTCTATAGGATCATTAAGAGTTGGACACAACTGAAGCAACTGAGCATGCATGCACCACCTCATTTAATCTTGTCAACAATATCTACAGAGTAGGACTTTTTATTTCACTGAAGAGGAAACTGGGTTTTAGAGATATCAAGCAGCCTGCCCAAGATGACAAAGCTGTTGAAAGTATGGGAATCAGAAGACCCCAAAGCCCAGGTTCATTATGTCACAATACACTGGCCTCTTTGTGAAACTCTTGACTCTAACTAACTTCTGTAAAATCAAAAGGTATGAAAGTGATCCCTTTTGGCTTTACAACGTTCCTCTCATATGGTATTGACAATGTTTATTGAGCTCACTGACAATATCCCACTTTCTAGAGCTTTCAACTCACATATAATGAACTCTGGCCAATGCATTTAGCATGTTATAAAATCATTGATCCCATATTGTACCATTCCTTGAAAATCAAAGTTGCATATACTAGATTTACTGTGACTTTGTGCTTTCCCTATTTTATCTCCTGGGTTCTAAGCTTCTTAAAATCATGCACTGGATTCTACTTCTTCTGTGGTAATATGTCATCCAATGCTCCTAGCATGGAATAAGTACAGATTTCTCAGAACAAACCTACTGCCATGCTGCCAGGGAGAAATGATGTTTCCTCACCTAGATATAGTTTTCATAGTTGTCTCAATTTTTAAGATGCAAAAAAGTCACCCCAGAGTGCTATAAAATTTACAATGGTTTCATGCTAACAGAGGGATTTAACAATACCTCAAATTTCTTATTAAGGGTTATCTAGTATTCATCTAATACTTAACAAGATTTAGCAAATTAACTTTAACAATGTTTTGAGAAACAAAACAAAATCATAAAGGAAAAGAGTCTAGGTGATTATAATCTTTCTTTCTTTTTTCCTTTCTTTCTCTCATTATTTGAGTTTATTTATCAATTCATCTTCTTGTTCAGTAACGTGTGTCAGTACAATAGCATTTGGATTCTCTTGTTACTTTTACTGATATTCACATGCCATATCAGCTTGATAGAGCTTTGCTGCCCTCACAGAAGTGAATCACAACAACCTTTAGAAAGGTCTGCTGCTGCTAAGTCGCTTCAGTCGTGCCTGACTCTGTGCAACCCCATAGACAGCAACCCACCAGGCTCCCCCGTCCCTGGGATTCTCCAGGCAAGAACACTGGAGTGGGTTGCCATTTCCTTCTCCAATGCAGGAAAATGAAAAGTGAAAGTGAAGTCGCTCAGTCGTGCCTGACTCTTAGTGACCCCATGGACTGCAGCCCACCAGGCTCCTCCATCCATGGGATTTTCCAGGCAAGAGTACTGGAGTGGGATGCCATTGCCTTCTCTGTTAGAAAGGTCTGGAGGCTCATAAAGATTAGGGAGGTAAACCTACTGCTAATAGGAGGGGTAGGAGGCCATTTTAAATATGGCCATTCCCTTGACTGCCTCACCAACAGCCACCACACTCTGTAGCACTGCAGTGGTCCCTGGGCTCTCACTGAACTGTTTTTCTTTAGAAAAAATTCCTAGAAAAGCTTTGATCTGTTAAAGATATGTTTGTTGTTTAGTCAGTAAGTCATATCTAACTCTTTGCAACCCCATGGACTGTAACCCACCAGGCTCCTCTTCCATAGTATTTCCCAGGCAAGAACACTGGAGTGGGGTGCCATTTCCTTCTCCAAATATAATAAGTGAAATTTAGAGCTAAATGCACCTTTTTTTTTTTTCGTCTTTTAGTAAGTTTTATTTTTAACACAATTCTCAAAGGTTACAAAATATTTATAGTTATTACAAAATATTGCCTATACTCGCCATATTGTATAATACATCCCTGTAGCATATCTTGCACCCAATAACTTGTACTTCTTACTCCCTGACATCTATATTGCTTCTCCCCCCGTCCCTACTCGTAACCACTAACTTGTTCTCTATACCTTTGAGTTAGCTTTTTCATTGTTGTTGTTGTATTCACTAGTTAGTTGTATTTCCTGGATTCCACATATAAGTGATATCCTGTGGCTCAGATGGTAAAGCGTCTGTCTACAATGCAGGAGACCCGGGTTCGATCCCTGGGTTAGGAAGATCCCCTGGAGAAGGAAATGGCAATCCACTCCAGGACTATTGC
Source organism: Oreotragus oreotragus (assembly GCA_006410675.1). Taxonomy (NCBI): domain Eukaryota; kingdom Metazoa; phylum Chordata; class Mammalia; order Artiodactyla; family Bovidae; genus Oreotragus; species Oreotragus oreotragus. The sequence continues at coordinate 6,081 of SJYX01009499.1, read as the reverse complement.
CTGGAAAATCCCATGGACAGAAGAGCCTAGTAGGCTACAGTCCATGGGGTCGCAAAGAATCGGACACGACTGAGCGACTTCACTTCACTTCACTTCACAGTATTTGTCTGTCTCTGTCTGACTTATTTCACTTAGTGTGAGGGTTGATTAAACTTCTGTCTTAAGAGTCTTGTTTTTCAAAGTAGACAGAAGGGCAGATGCTGTTTCATATACTTAAAAAATTACGAATGTCGGGGCTCTTCCAGTTACCATTTCTATGTAACAAATAACACCAGTGTTTAGGGACAGTACCAACAATTTTTATTATTCTCCTGGATCCCCTTTCTTTAAATGTCATAATTACACAGAAGAACTAAGTATAAACAGGGAAGACTTTGTAACTGCTTCAGAAAGCAAGATGCCTGATAGAAAGCTAACTGTGTCTGTTGGACAAGACCCTGGAAAAGAAAGAGAATGGAATGAGTATTTGACTAGGCACTGATTTTAAAGCATTCATTTATATCTTTTCCTGTGAAACTAATACCATATGATTTTGCTACAACAGGCAATAACTAGCCTCACAACACAAATTATATTACAAAAGCACTCCAAAATATATTTAAGAGATGTTTTGGCAATAGATTTATTTTAGTGATTTATATTAGAATCAATCTCATTCCCATTTGACAAAACTTGGAGATGGAATAAAACTGGCATTGAGTCTTTATGTATTGATCTTAAAAGAAAAATGAATGATTTTAGACCCACCAAAGGTAAAGAAAAAATTCATTCTGAACAAAATATTTTATTTTAAGCCATCCTCTTTTCTTCTCCCTCCTCCGAAGGCACCAATATTGTTTTTTCCATACTTATTTATAAGACACTTAAATTTAACCATCGGTACTGGTGAAAGCCAGCAGAATATAATTAACAAGTTGAATGTGAAATGGTGTTTTATCTTTGGGAAAAATCATTGAGAGAGTATGAACTGGGCATCACAATCAAAATCCTATGCATTTATATAGCAGATATTGATGAGAATGTTTTGTATGCTGGACCACCAGTCTACATGCCAGGGATAAAGTTCTCAACACACAGAGAGAATAAGATGGTGTCCTTGAAGAATTTATATCTCGAGGAGAGGAACAGTATCACTGGTGGCTAGACAATATGAAAATACATTAAGCCCCGTAAGGATTAGAAGGTGGTCAGTGCAATGAAAAAAAGGAGGGATGTGGGGGAGGCTGCAGTTTTAAATAAGAAGATCATGGGGGGCCTTGCAGAAAGGAGACAGTGGAGCAGAGGGAAGGAAACCTGGCAGAGGGAGTAGGCATATGGGAGCAGAGAGCTCCAAGTGTGGCTTGCTGACTTCATTAGTTTGGTCAGGTTACATCTTCTTCCTGAATCTGTGTCTTCATCTTTAAAATGGGAACAAATTGTACTCAAAATCGCATTTATTTTGAGTGGTCTAAACTGTGGAAAATTCTTGAAGAGATGGGAATACCAGACCACGTTACCTGCCTCCTGAGAAATCTGTATGCAGGTCAGGAAGCAACAGTTAGAACCAGACATGGAACAATGGACTGGTTCCAAATTGGGAAAGAAGTATGTCAAGGCTGTATATTGTCACCCTGATTATTTAACTTACATGCAGAGTACATCATGCGAAATGCTGGGCTGGATGAAGCACAAGTTGGGATCAAGATTTCCGGGAGAAATATCAATAACCTCAGATAGGCAAATGACACCACCCTTATGGCAGAAAGTGAAGAGGAACTCTTGATGCAAGTGAATGAGGAGAGTGATAAAGTTGGCTTAAAGCTCAACATTCAGAAAATGAAGATCGTGGCATCTGGTCCCATCGCTTCATGGCAAATAGGTGGGAAAACAATGAAAAGAGTGACAGACTTATTTTCTTGGGCTCCAAAATCACTGCAGATGGTGACTGCAGCCATAAAATTAAAAGACACTTGCTCCTTGGAAGAAAAGCTACGGCCAACCTGGAAAGCATATTAAAAAGCAGAGACATTACTTTGCCAACAAAGGGCCCCCTAGTCAGAGCTATGGTTTTTCCGTTAGTCATGTATGGATGTGAGAGTTGGACCATAAAGAAAGGTGAACACCAAAGAATTGATGGTTTTCAACTGTGGTGTTGGAGAAGACTCTTGAGAGTCCCTTGGACTGCAAGGAGATCCAACCAGTCCATCCTAAAGGAGATCAGTCCTGAATATTCAATGGAAGGACTTATGTTGAAGCTGAAGTTCCAATACTTTGGCCACCTGATGCAAAGAACTGACTCATTGGAAAAGACCCTGATGCTGGGAAAGATTGAAGTGGGGAGGAGAAAGGGACAGCAGAGGATGAGATGGTTGGATGGCGTCGCTGACTCGATGGACGTGAGTCTGAGTGAACTCCGGGAATTGGGGATGGACAGGGTATACTTTGGCCACCTGATGCAAAGAACTGACTCATTGGAAAAGACCCTGATGCTGGGAAAGATTGAAGTGGGGAGGAGAAAGGGACAGCAGAGGATGAGATGGTTGGATGGCGTCACCGACTCAAAGGACATGAGTTTTAGCAAGCTCTGGGAGTTGGTGATGGACAGGGAAGCCTGGTGCGCTGCAGTCCATGGGGTCGCAGGGAGTTGGTCACAGCTGAGCATCTGAACTGAACTGAACTGAGTGGTCTGATGAAATAAGCAATGTAAAACCTTTACATTCCTGTCACTGACATCATTGTGACAATTATCAGGACCCCCACTCTATTGAGGTTGTTCCTTATGACAGGGGTACCCAACCCCTGGGATCTAATGCCTGACAATCTGAGGTGGATCTGATGCAATAAAAGTAAAAAAGTACACAATAAATGTAATGTGCTTGAAAGTAAAAGTTGCTCAGTTGTGTCCAACTCTTTGCAACCCCATGGACAGTCCATGGAGTTCTCCAGGCCAGAATACTGGAGTGGGTAGCCTGTCCCTTCTCCAGCGGATCTTCTGGACCCAGGAATCAAACTGGGGTCTTCTGCATTGCAGGTGGATTCTTTACCAACTGAGCTATCAGGGAATCATCCCCAAACCATTCCCTGGTCCTCGCATTAGTGGAAAAATTGTCTTCCACAAAACCGGTCCCAGGTGCCAAAAAAGTTGGAGACCACTGCCTTAGGATCTAGGGAAATTAGGCCAAACTCAGGATATGCCTATGGCGTCCAAAGTTCACTTTCCCTGCTGCCCCCATACCCTCACATATCCAGACCTGTCTCCCAGTTACAAACTGCCAAGCCACCTAAGTTGAGGAGCTTCTAGAGTATTTTTCCAAGTCCTTGGGATCCTAGATCCCCACTGATTTGGTGGGAATCCCCAAGAGGGCCCTCTCTCCCTCAGGATCATCAGTGTCTCCCCTTCAGTGGCATGAGTGGTGGTCCTGAGGTGCAGGACGGAGAGTGATTTGCTCATCACAGCTGGGGTAGGAAAAAGGCTTGAGCTATAGCTTGCCAGACAAATAAATACTTGGATGGAGAGTGCTGGAAGCAGTGATCGCCAGTCACGATTTATTCCCTCACAGTCCTTTCCTTCCTTCCTCCCCTCCTTCCCTTCCTTCTCCTTCCCACCCTTTTGTGACATTTATTGACCATCCATGGTGTATTAAGGTCTGTCCTCAACTCTAAGCATGCATAGATGAATAAAGCCATATTATCGCAGCACTTTCCACAACTCCATATGTAAGCACAGTCTAATGTGAGTGGTACCCAGAGGAGAGATGTTTCATATGTCCCAAGGAAGGAAAATGAGGTTGTGGGTGGGAAAGGGGAGCCAAAGTTCCGGAGAGGGCTGTATCAGACCTGAATCTGAAAAGCGGGTTTCCCTAGAAACAGGGAGGAAAGTGAAGTTGGGAGGGGATGATTATAGCTTTTAAGGAAGAAGGGCCAGCCAAGGTTCGAAGGTAAAACACAGCTCGGGGTGTGTGTGTGTGTGTGCAGGTGTGTATGCACTGAAAGTGGGTAAGAGTTCTATATAAGCAACTTGGTGTTATCTCAATACAAAGAAAGAGACATGGCATGTGTTTTCATGCTATTACTAATGGATATTTGAAAAGCCTCTGCAAATTATTCAGTCTTGGCATCTTAAAAGAATATATACTCTGTTATTTGTTTAAAAATTGGTAACCTACCTATATTACACCTCATGCGAAGAGTTGACACATTGGAAAAGACCCTGATGCTGGGAGGGATTGGGGGCAGGAGGAGAGGGGACGACAGAGGATGAGATGGTAGAATGGCATCACCAACTCAATGGATTGAGTTTGAGTGAACTCTGAGAGTTGGTGATGGACAGGGAGGCCTGGTGTGCTGCGATTCATGGGGTCACAAAGAGTTGNGCAGGAGGAGAGGGGACGACAGAGGATGAGATGGTAGAATGGCATCACCAACTCAATGGATTGAGTTTGAGTGAACTCTGAGAGTTGGTGATGGACAGGGAGGCCTGGTGTGCTGCGATTCATGGGGTCACAAAGAGTTGGACATGACAGTGACTGAACTGAATAGAACACTCTGATCAAGATTTTACCAGGTAAAATAATATTTACTCTAATTCAGAAAATATATGTGCTAGTTACTGAATAAAATCTCAAAGTCAGAAAAACCACCCACTGTGTTTGTTTTCCCTTTACTCAGTTTTGGGTTGAAGAGTGGCTAGATCAAGAATGTAGGTTAATAGATAGCCAATGGAAATTTGCTATGTGACTCAGGGAACTCAAACCAGGGCTCTGAAACAACTTAGAGGGGTGGGATGAGGAAGGAGATGGGAGAGAGGTTCAAGAGGAAGGGGACATATGTATACCTATGGCTGATTCATGTTAATGTCTGGCAGAAACCAACACAATACTGTAAAGCAATTAAATACTGTAAATAAAAAGTATGTAGGTTAATAGACTAGGTCCAAGTGTATCTGCTAGGTCCCATGAACAGTGTGAAAAGGCAAAATGATAGGATACTGAAAGAGTAATTCCCCAGGTCAGTAGGTGCCCAATATGCTCCTGGAGATCAGTACAAAAACAACTCCAGAAAGAATGAAGGGATGGAGCCAAAGAAAAAGCAATACCCAGTTGTCGGTGTGACTGGTGATAGAGCAAGGTCCGATGCTGTAAAGAGCAATATTGCATAGGAACCTGGAATGTCAGGTCCATGAATCAAGGCAAATTGGAAGTGGTCAAACAAGAGCTGGCAAGGGTGAACGTCGACATTCTAGGAATCAGCGAACTAAAATGGACTGGAATGGGTGAATTTAACTCAGATGACCATTATATCTACTACTGCGGGCAGGAATCCCTCAGAAGAAATGGAGTAGCCATCATGGTCAACAGGAGAGTCCGAAATGCAGTACTTGGATGCAATCTCAAAAACGACAGAAAGATTTCTGTTCGTTTCCAAGGCAAACCATTCAATATCACAGTTATCCAAGTCTATGCCCCAACCAGTAATGCTGAGGAAGCTGAAGTTGAACAGTTCTATGAAGACTTACAAGACCTCTATGAAGACTTACAAGACCTTTTAGAACAAACACCCAAAAAAGATGTCCTTTTCATTATAGGGGACTGGAATGCAAAAGTAGGAAGTCAAGAAACACCTGGAGTAACAGGCAAATTTGGCCTTGGAATGCGGAATGAAGCAGGGCAAAGACTAATAGAGTTTTGCCAAGAAAATGCACTGGTCATAGCAAACACCCTCTTCCAACAACACAAGAGAAGACTCTACACATGGACATCACCAAATGGTCAACACCAAAATCAGATTGATTATATTCTTTGCAGCCAAAGATGGACAAACTCTATATAGTCAACAAAAACAAGACCAGGAGCTGACTGTGGCTCAGATCATGAACTCCTTATTGCCAAATTCAGACTTAAATTGAAGAAAGTAGGGAAAACTGCTAGACCATTCAGGTATGACGTAAATAAAATCCCTTAAGATTATACAGTGGAAGTGAGAAATAGATTTAAGGGACTAGATCTGATAGATAGAGAGCCTGATGAACCATGGACTGAGGTTCATGACACTGTACAGGAGACAGGGATCAAGACCATACCCACGGAAAAGAAATGCAAAAAA
>SJYX01009498.1:0-16882 GCA_006410675.1 Oreotragus oreotragus | reverse complement strand
TGTATTCTTGCCACCTCTTCTTAATATCTTCTGCTTCTGTTAGGTCCATACCATTTCTATCCTTTATCGAGCCCATCTTTGCATGAAATGTTCCCTTGGTATCTCTAATTTTCTTGAAGAGATCTCTAGTCTTTCCCATTCTGTTGTTTTCCTCTATTTATTTGCATAGATTGCTGAGGAAGGCTTTCTTATCTCTTCTTGCTTTTGTTTGGAACTCTGCATTCAGATGCTTGTATCTTTCCTTTTCTCCTTTGATTTTCAGTTCTTTTCTTTTCACAGCTCTTTGTAAGGTTTCCCCAGACAGGCATTTTGCTTTTTTGCATTTCTTTTCCATGGAAATGGTCTTGATCCCTGTCTCCTGTACAGTGTCAGGAACCTCAGTCCATAGTTCATCAGGCACTCTATCTAGTTTCGCTGTTCAAGGTCAGGAGGGGTGGCAGTGAGGGTATACCCATCGTCTAAGGGAAGGAGCAGAGGCTGTGCTTTGCTAGAGCAGCTGTGAAGAGATATCCCACGTCCAAGGTAAGAGAAACTCAAGTAAGAAGGTAGGTGTTGCAAGAGGGCATTAGAGGGCAGACACACTGAAACCATAATCACAGAAAACTAGTCAATTTAATCACACTAGGAACACAGCCTTGTCTAACTCAATGAAACTAAGCCATGCCCGTGGGGCCACACAAGACGGGCAGGTCATGATGGAGAGGTCTGACAGAATGTGGTCCACTGGAGAAGGGAATGGCAAACCACTTCAGTATTCTTGCCTTGAAAACCTCATGAACAGTATGAAAAGGCAAAATGATAGGATACTGAAAGAGGAACTCCCCAGGTCAGTAGGTGCCCAATATGCTACTGGAGATCAGTGGAGAAATAACTCCAGGGTCTGATGCTGTAAAGAGCAATATTGCATAGGAACCTGGAATGTCAGTTCAATGATACAAGGCAAGTTGGAAGTGGTTAAACAGGAGATGGCAAGAGTGAACGTCGACATTCTAGGAATCAGCGAACTAAAATGTACTGGAAAGGATGAATTTAACTCAGATGACCATTATATCTACTACTGTGGGCAGGAATCCCTCAGAAGAAATGGAGTGGCCATCATGGTCAACAAAGGAGTCCGAAATGCAGTACTTGGATGCAATCTCAAAAATGACAGAATGATCTCTGTTTGTTTCCAAGGTAAACCATTCAGTTTCATGGTAATCCAAATCTACGCCCCAACCAGTAACGCTGAAGAAGCTGAATTTGAACGGTTCTATGAAGACCTACAAGACGTTTTAGAACTAACACCCAAAAAAGATGTCCTTTTCATTATAGGGGACTGGAATGCAAAAGTAGGAAGTCAAGAAACACCTGGAGTAACAGGCAAATTTGGCCTTGGAATACAGAATAGAGCAGGGCAAAGACTAATAGAGTTTTGCCAAGAAAATGCACTGGTCATGGCAAACACCCTCTTCCAACAACACAAGAGAAGACTGTACACATGGACATCACCAGATGGTCAACACCGAAATCAGATTGATTATATTCTTTGCAACCAAAGATGGAGAAGCTCTATAGAGTCAGCAAAAACAAGACCACGAGCTGACTGTGGCTCAGATCATGAACTCCTTATTGCCAAATTCAGGCTTAAATTGAAGAAAGTAGGGAAAACCACTAGACCACTCAGGTATGACCTAAAACAAATCCCTTATAACTATACAGTGGAAGTGAGAAATAGATTTAAGGGACTAGATCTAATTTATGTTTTAAAAAATAACTGATGTTCATAGTAATTTCACTTTAGTGTGCTAAAACTCTGTAATACATATCTTCTAAATCAATGAAGATGATTAAAATGCATCTATTATGCTTTTAATGTTAAAGGTAATTTTCTTTCCCGAAACCTTTAGAAATTAGGCACAATAAACCTTGAGTATCCAGATATTAGGTCACTCTAATAATAAAGAATACATGAAAGTTGCTAGTGAGGATCTCTGAACATGAGAAATTCCATTTGAACAAAACATTTCTCAACAAAAGAATACCCTGTAATAGTCAGAAATAGATATGACATTTCATTTTTCTAGAACAAGAAATTAATATAAATGAGTTAGGCTTGAAGGTTTGAAATTAATAAGGAAAAATCTTTTGATTTCACTTTTGGAATTGTTGCTGACTCAATTTTTCTGAAATAGTCTTCTATTATAAAAAAACCTAAATGTATACAGGTATAGGGAAAAAACCCTTTTTAATAGGTATAAAAGAAAAGTGCTTTTAAATACATAGCTGAGCTACCAAGAAAGTAGTGTGGAGGCAAACACCATTGTTTGATGACTTGCATTACTGATTTTTTCAGATTGAGCCAGAAATGGTGGCACTTCCTTATTAAGGGAAAGAGGCTGCACAGGTTCAGTTTCTCATAATGTTTTTAAATAGTCACAGCTGATATTCCAAACATGCATCTTCCCTAAAGTGAAAGTGAAAGTCACTCAGTCATATCCGACTCTTTGCGACCCCATACATGGAATTCTCCAGGTCAGAGTACTGGCGTGGGTAGCCTATCCCTTCTCCAGGGGATCTTCCTGACCCAGGAATTTAACTGGGGTCTCCTGCATTGCAGGTGGATTCTTTACCAAGTGAGCTATCAGGGAAAGCCTGTGTATCTTTCCTAAGCAGCTGGCAATAAGCTAAGATTCTTTGTCTCTTTTGCAAGGCCTGCTTAGCTTTACTATAAAACAAGTATCAGTGGGTGGGGTAGCTCTCCTGGAGCCAATCCATGATGTGTCCAGCTGCACCTTAATCCAACATGTCTTTACAGAAGATGATGTTCTTTATCCTACTGAAGGCTTTTTTTTTTTTTTTCCATTTATATTTTATTTTATTTTTTTTAAATTTTATTTTATTTTACTTTACAGTACTCTACTGGTTTTGGCAAACATTGACATGAATCCGCCACGGGTGTACACGAACTCCCAAACATGAACCCCCCTCCCTCCTCCCACCCCTCATCATCCCTCCGGATCATCCCCATACACCAGCCCCAAGCATCCTGCATCCTGCATCGAACACAGACTGGCGATTCATTCCCTACATGATAGTACACATATTTCAATGCTATTCTCCCAAATCATCCCACCCTCTCCCCCTCCCTCTCCCTCTCCCTCAGAGTCCAAAAGTCCACTCTACACATCTGCGTCTCTTTTGCTGTCCTGCATACAGGGTTCTCATTACCATCTTTCTAAATTCCATATATATGTGTTAGTATACTGTATTGGTGTTTTTTTTCCTGGCTTACTTCACTCTGTATAATTGGTTCCAGTTTCTTCCATCTTATTAGAACTGATTCAAATGTATTCTTTTTAATGGCTGAGTAATACTCCATTGTGTATATGTACCACAGCTTTCTTAGCCATTCATTTGCTGATGGACATCTAGGTTGTTTCCATGTCCTGGCTATTATAAACAGTGCTGCAATGAACATTGGGGTACATGTGTCTCTTTCTATTCTGGTTTCCTCGGTGTGTATGCCCAGCAGTGGGATTACTGGGTCATAAGGCAGTTCTATTTGCAATTTCTTAAGGAATCTGAGGCAAAAAGTATCTATTGCTTATCAGTCGCTCTCAGTAGAAAGCTCCACTTTCTTCAATGATAGGGAAATCTCTTGGAGAAAAATTTGGATTTAAGGACCTAACATCCAAGTGTTACACAAACACAGAAGACAGGGTTCCCTATAATTAGTGCTATGAAATTCTGGAATTCTTAATTACCATGACTTTGTGTGAGATTGAAGACAAAAGGCTGCACATCCATTTATGGATGAATGGGTTTAAAGACGTAACTATCAGCTTAAAATTGACTGCCCAGTTAAACTATCTTTACAGAATGAACAAAAATAAGGGCATTTTCACATACAGAAAAGCTGAGAGTATTTTGAATCAGTACTTTCTTACTTAAATGACATCTAAAGGGATCACTTCTTGAAGAAGGCAAAGGAGCCAGAAGAGAGAGATCTGATACAAAGTAGTGAAATGGAGGTGTATACTAAGTGGCTTCAGTCATGTCCTAATCTTGTGGTGAAAACTGATTATCTTTTATAATTGTGACAGTAGTGATGATGATAATTATTTGGGGGAGTACGATAAATCAAAGTACTGATATCTTTAATAGCAGTATGTAGAAAGAACAGGAAGTTGTTGGTTTGGTAAGTATGCATTTTACATATTAAAAAGTACTTCTGACTGTCTAGAAACAGGAAATAAGATTAAAAAAAACAGGATAGGGGAAGAAATGGAATTAAAAAAAAATCAGTGAGGAGGCAGCAAAGCAGTGAAGGTGAAACAGAAAAAAAAGGAAGAGCAGAAACTACAAAGTAGGGAAACAGTTATAATCAGAAGTTGCTTATAACACTAAATTTAAGTGAGTTAATCCTAGTTTAAGACAGATCATCATATTAGGATAAAAAGGAAATCTAACTACAGACAGAAAACATAATGACATTACATACTGAAAATAAAAGCATTACCAAACTACTGGTACCCAAAAGAAAGCTGATATAGTTATATTGATATTAGATAAAATAGACCTCAGGAAAGGCACCATTAAACGTAATGAGGGCAACTGATGGTAAAGATTTACTCATTAGAAAGATAAAAGCATGTTAAGCTTTTAGTTACCTACTAGCATAGCCACAATATATATTTTTAAAATTTATGTAACTTACAAAAGAGTTTGATAAATTCACCACTTTAGTAGATTTCAATATCCCATTGTCAGAAACTGATGAAAGATTCCCCCAAAGATATGAGCAACATGATTCACTGATAGATTCAACAGTTAGAGAATAAACATTCGTCTCGAGGCCATATTAATACCTTAGTAAAATTGACCCATAGTTGGCCAAAAAGCACACCTTAACAACTATAAAGTATTTGTAACGTGGAGCATGTTTTTTTGATCACAATATAATTGTTAATGTCAATAACAAAAAAAGATTATATATTTTATTGTTTAGTATATATACATGTAGAAATTTAAAAGCACATTTTGAATTATTCTTAGAATAAATAAAAATGATGGAAAATTTAAAATACTTAGAAGTAAGTGATAATGAACATTTTAATTATCAGAAGTAGTTGGATATAGATTCTAATTCTGGAATGAGGAAAAAATTTGTGCTAGGCTTATGATTCCACCAAAAGCAGCTAGAAAAGCCAGACAAAAATAATACTTTTAAAGGCTACAGAAGCAATGTGGACAGAGAAGGTAAAAATATAGATTTGGGAAAACTTCTCAGAGATGAGCTGAAAGTCTGTGACCACTTTTCCACTGAGTGAATTTGCTGATTCTGGGAGTAGGCCAAAAATTGAGAATCTGGGTTTGCTCCAGACAGTGGGTCATTCATTGCTTGTGGATAGAGAAACCAGCAAAAATTTTGGTGATTGTGTGAGTTTAGAGTGACCCAGTTGTTACTCGATCAGAAATCAGTTTCCCTTTTAAGATATTTGCCTCAATCACATGACCAGTTTCCCTTTCAAAATATTTGACAAATTTTGAAGCTAAAGGAAACCTAACTACTGAGCAGAAAACTTCTGAAAACAAACAACTGAATTTCCTAGTCTTACAGTTCTGAAGCAATAAAGATCTTCAGGGTATGATTCCCTGAAGAATACCCCAGGTGAGAGTTGACAGTTCTGGAGATGGTGGTGAACTGACACAGTTTCAAGCTACTTTCCCTTTGGATACACTTACTGATTGTAGATGCAACAAGAGCAGAAGTCAGCAAATTATGGCCTATGAGCCAGGTTTGGCCTGCTGCCTATCTAGTAAAGTTTTTGAAAACGGCCACATTCATTTCTTTATTCATTTACATATTGTCTATGGATGCTTTTGTACTATAATGGAGAGTTGAGTACTTGTGATAGAGACTTTACGGCCAGTCCAAAATATGGACTTTATGGCCAGAAAGTCTTTGGCCCTTTGCAGGAAAAAAGTTGTGTACCTCCATGTTAGAAGAATCTGGGCTTGGTCTCAGAGTATCAGTAATGGGGACAGAGTGACCAGTATGGCTTATGGCAACTCAGTGGGGCTGGAGTGTGTAATTCTGAAGCTATGCAGAGCAACGGGATGAAAAACTAAGCCAGGAACCTCTGAAAAGCATGTGGGGTTTTCCGCAGTCACTCTTTGTTGAGGTGACAAAGACCTGCCAGGCGTGAATTTAAAATCTTGTAGAGTCTAGGGGTAAATTAAAGATTGAATGAGCTTTGTCAAAATTGTGAGGCAGTCTGAATTCAGCTGAGTTACTGACTGAATGGTAGTGTTCTACCATTGACACCACCACTCTCTAAGTGCCTACCAGAACAACGTGTGGTTCTTCTCAGATGGAAAATAGCATTGTCAGTAGGTTTTTTCCCCCCTTTAAACAAGTATGTAGTGTGCTATACACAATCAATAAAAAATTACTAGATGCATAAAATGGAGAACATTAGGACTCTATTGTGTGTGTGCTAAGTCACTGTAATCGTTTCCGACTTTTTGAGGCCCTATGGTCCATAGCCCTCCAGGCTCCTCTGTCCATGGGAGTCTCCAGGCAAGAACACTGGAGTGTGTTGCTGTGCCCTTCTCCAGGGGATCTTCCCCATCCAGGGATGGAACTGATGTCTCTTATGTCTCTTGCATTGAAGGTTGGTTCTTAACCACTGGCACCACCTGAGAAGGCCTTACGTTTATATTACAAGAGAAAAACAAGCAAAATAGAATATAGAAATAGACCTCGAAGTGATTAAGAACTTGAAGTTAGTAGAAAAGAACCTTGAAATACCTATTTTTAATATTTTCAAGAAAATAGGAAAAAATTCTTGAAAACAGGTTTAAAGATAGAGAATTAACCAGAAAACATGAATATATCTAAGACATTGAAATGACCATTCTAGAACTGAAAAATATAGTATTTGAATTGGAGGACTCAGTGACTGGGTTGATATAAAATTGGATACATCAGAAAACAGCGTAAGTGTACTTGAAGACAGTTCAGTAGGGAAAAGATCCAAGCTGAAGCACAGAAAGAAAGAAAAGAAGAAAGGAACAAGGGAAGGGAGAGAGTGTGAGAGGAAGGAAAGCAGGAATGAAGGAAGGAAGAAGGAAGAGTAAGGGATATTATTAAGTTCAGTAAAATGTTTATAAATAGTGTCTTAAACTAGAGGACAGATTGAAAATAAGGAAGCAGCAAACATGAAGAGATAATGAGCAAAACTAATGAAACGTATGAAACACATCAGATTCAATTAATTTTATTAATTCTGAGCAGGATTGTTACAGTGAAACAACATCATAGTCAAAATGTTGAAAAATCACAGACAAAGAGAAAATCTTAAAAGTCCACTGAGAATGCACATTGCCTTTAATACTGACATAAACAGTGGATGCTGTAAAGAACAATATTTCACAGGAACCCGGAATGTTAGGTCCATGAATCAAGGCAATTTGGAAGTGGTCAAACAGGAGATGGCAAGAATGAACATCAACATTTTAGGAATCAGCGAACTAAAATGCACTGGAAAGGGTGAATGTAACTCAGATGACCATTTTATCTACTACTGGGGGCAAGAATCCCTTAGAAGAAATGAAGTAGCCATCATAGTCAACAGAAGAGTCTGAAATGCAGTACTTGGATGCAATCTCAAAAATGACAGAATGATCTCTGTTCATTTCCAAGGCAAACCATTCAGTATCACAGTAATCTATGCCCCAACCAGTAATGCTGAAGAAGCTGAAGTTGAATGGTTCTATGAAGACCTCCAAGACCTTATAGAACTAACACCCAAAAAAGATGTCCTTTTCATTATAGGGGACTGGAATGCAAAAGTAGGAAGTCAGGAGATACATGGAATAACAGGAAAATTTGGACTTGGAGTACAGAATGAAGCAGTGCAAAGGCCAATAGATTTTTGCCAAGAAAACGTACTGGTCATAGCAAACACCCTCTTCCGACAACACAAGAGAAGACTCTACACGTGGACATCCCTAGATGGTCAATACAGAAATCAGATTCTGTATTCTTTGCAGCCAAAGATGGAGAAGCTCTATACAGTCAACATAAACAAGACCAGGAGCTGACTGTGACTCAGACCATGAACTCACTGCCAAATTCAGACTTAAATTGAAGAAAGTAGGGAAAACCATTAGACCATTCAGGTATGACCTAAATCAAATCCCTAATGATTATACAGCAGAGGTGACAAATAGATTCAAGGGACTAGAGCTGATAGAAATATGGATGGAGGTTCTTGACGTTGTACAGGAGGCAGTGATCAAGACCATCCCCAAGAGAAAGAAATGCAAAAAAGGCAAAATGGTTGTCTGAGAAGGTGTTAACAAATAGCTGAGAAAAGAAGAGAAAGAAGTGAAAGGCAAAGGAGAAAAGGAAAGATATACCTGTTTGAATGCAGAGTTCCAGAGAATAGCAACGAGAGATGAGAAAGCATTCCTAGGTGACCAATGCAAAGAAATAGAGGAAAACAATAGAGTGGGAAATACTAGGGATCTCTTGAAGAAAATTAGATATACCAAGGGAACATTTCATGCCAAGATGGGCACAATTAAGGACAGAAATGGTATGGATGTAACAGAAGCAGGAGACATTAAGAAGAGATGGTGAGAATACACAGAAGAAATTTACAAAAAGATCTTCATGACCCAAATAACCACGATGGTGTGATCACTCACCTAGAGCCAGATATCCTGGAATGCGAAGTCAGTGGGCCTCGCGACAACAAATCTAGTGGAGGTGATGGAATTCAAGTTGAACTATTTCAAATCCTAAAAGATAGTGGTGTGAAAGTGCTGCACTCAATATGCCAGCAAATTTGGAAAACTCAGCAGTGGCCATAGGACTGGAAAAGTCAGTTTTCATTCCAATCCCAGAGAAAGGCAATGCCAAAGAATGTTCAAACTACTGCACAATTGCACTCATCTCACATGCTAGCAAAGTAATTCTCAAAATTCTCCAAGTCAGACTTTAACAGTATGTGAACTGTGAACTTCCAGATGTTCAGTCTGGATTTAGAAAAGGCAGAAGAACCAGAGATCAAATTGCCAACATCCATTGAATCATCAGAAAAGCAAGAGAGTTTCAGAAAAACGTCTACTTCTGCTTTAATGACTATGCCAAAGCCTTTGACTGTGTGGATCACAACACAAACTATGAGAAATTCTTAGAGATAGGAATATCAGACCAACTTACTTGCCTCCTGAGAAATCTGTATGTCAAAAAGCACCACTTGGAACCAGACCTGGAACAACAGACTGGTTCTAAATCAGGAAAGGAGTACGTCAAGGCTGTATATTGTTACCTTGCTTATTTAAATTACATGCAGAGTACATCATGTGAAATGCCAGGCTGGATGAAGCACAAGCTGGAATTAAGATTGTGGGGAGAAATATCAATAATCTCAGATATGCAGATGACACCACCCTTATGGCAGAAAAAGAAGAACTAAAGAACCTCTTGATGAAAGTGAAAGAAGAGAGTGAAAACGTTCACTTAAAACTCGACATTTGGAAAACTAAGATCATGGTATCTGGTCCCATCACTTCATGGCAGATAGATGGGGAAATAATGGCAACAGTAGCTGACTTTATTTTCTTGGGCTCCAAAATCACTGCAGATAGTCACTGCAGCCATGAAATTAAAAGACACTTGCTCATTGGAAGAAAAGGTGTGACCAACGTAGACAGCATATTAAAAAGCAGAGACTTTACTTTGCCAACAAATGTCCGTCTAATCAAAACTATGATTTTTCCTGTAGTCATGTGTGGATGTGAGAGTTGGACTGTAAAGAAAGTTGAGCATTGAAGAATTGATGCTTTTGAACTGTGGTGTTGCAGAAGACTCTTGAGAGTTTCTTGGACTGCAAGGAGATCCAACCAGTCCATCCTAAAGGAGATCAGTCCTGAATACCCACGGGAAGAAGGACTGATGTTGAAGCTGAAACTCCAAAAGTTTGGCCANACACAATGGAGTATTACTCAGCCATTAAAAAGAATACATTTGAATCAGTTCTAATAAGATGGATGAAACTGGAACCAATTATACAGAGTGAAGTAAGCCAGAAAGAAAAACACCAATACAGTATACTAACACATATATATGGAATTTAGAAAGATGGTAATGAGGACCCTGCATGCAAGACAGCAAAAAAGATACAGATGTGTAGAGCGGACTTATGGACTCTGAGGGAGAAGGAGAGGGAGAGGGAGAGGGAGGGATGATTTGGGAGAATAGCATTGAAATATGTATACTATCATGTAAGAAATGAATTGCCAGTCTATGTTCAATGCAGGATGCAGGATGCTTGGGGCTGGTGTATGGGGATGATCTGGAGGGAAGATGTGGGGTGGGAGGTGGGAGGGGGGTTCATGTTTGGGAGTTCGTGTAAAAAAATAAATAAATACAAAAAAAATTAAAATAAAATAAAATAAAATACTTAGAAGTAAGTGATAATGAACATTTTAATTATCAGAAGTAGTTGGATATAGATTCTAATTCTGGAATGAGGAAAAAATTTGCCCTAGGCTTATGATTCCACCAAAAGCAGCTAGAAAAGCCAGACAAAAATAATACTTTTAAAGGCTACAGAAGCAATGTGGACAGAGAAGGTAAAAATATAGATTTGGGAAAACTTCTCAGAGATGAGCTGAAAGTCTGTGACCACTTTTCCACTGAGTGAATTTGCTGATTCTGGGAGTAGGCCAAAAATTGAGAATCTGGGTTTGCTCCAGACAGTGGGTCATTCATTGCTTGTGGATAGAGAAACCAGCAAAAATTTTGGTGATTGTGTGAGTTTAGAGTGACCCAGTTGTTACTCGATCAGAAATCAGTTTCCCTTTTAAGATATTTGCCTCAATCACATGACCAGTTTCCCTTTCAAAATATTTGACAAATTTTGAAGCTAAAGGAAACCTAACTACTGAGCAGAAAACTTCTGAAAACAAACAACTGAATTTCCTAGTCTTACAGTTCTGAAGCAATAAAGATCTTCAGGGTATGATTCCCTGAAGAATACCCCAGGTGAGAGTTGACAGTTCTGGAGATGGTGGTGAACTGACACAGTTTCAAGCTACTTTCCCTTTGGATACACTTACTGATTGTAGATGCAACAAGAGCAGAAGTCAGCAAATTATGGCCTATGAGCCAGGTTTGGCCTGCTGCCTGTCTAGTAAAGTTTTTGAAAACGGCCACATTCATTTCTTTATTCATTTACATATTGTCTATGGATGCTTTTGTACTATAATGGAGAGTTGAGTACTTGTGATAGAGACTTTACGGCCAGTCCAAAATATGGACTTTATGGCCAGAAAGTCTTTGGCCCTTTGCAGGAAAAAAGTTGTGTACCTCCATGTTAGAAGAATCTGGGCTTGGTCTCAGAGTATCAGTAATGGGGACAGAGTGACCAGTATGGCTTATGGCAACTCAGTGGGGCTGGAGTGTGTAATTCTGAAGCTATGCAGAGCAACGGGACGAAAAACTAAGCCAGGAACCTCTGTAAAGCATGTGGGGTTTTCCGCAGTCACTCTTTGTTGAGGTGACAAAGACCTGCCAGGCGTGAATTTAAAATCTTGTAGAGTCTAGGGGTAAATTAAAGATTGAATGAGCTTTGTCAAAATTGTGAGGCAGTCTGAATTCAGCTGAGTTACTGACTGAATGGTAGTGTTCTACCATTGACACCACCACTCTCTAAGTGCCTACCAGAACAACGTGTGGTTCTTCTCAGATGGAAAATAGCATTGTCAGTAGGTTTTTTCCCCCCTTTAAACAAGTATGTAGTGTGCTATACACAATCAATAAAAAATTACTAGATGCATAAAATGGAGAACATTAGGACTCTATTGTGTGTGTGCTAAGTCACTGTAATCGTTTCCGACTTTTTGAGGCCCTATGGTCCATAGCCCTCCAGGCTCCTCTGTCCATGGGAGTCTCCAGGCAAGAACACTGGAGTGTGTTGCTGTGCCCTTCTCCAGGGGATCTTCCCCATCCAGGGATGGAACTGATGTCTCTTATGTCTCTTGCATTGAAGGTTGGTTCTTAACCACTGGCACCACCTGAGAAGGCCTTACGTTTATATTACAAGAGAAAAACAAGCAAAATAGAATATAGAAATAGACCTCGAAGTGATTAAGAACTTGAAGTTAGTAGAAAATAACCTTGAAATACCTATTTTTAATATTTTCAAGAAAATAGGAAAAAATTCTTGAAAACAGATTTAAAGATAGAGAATTAACCAGAAAACATGAATATATCTAAGACATTGAAATGACCATTCTAGAACTGAAAAATATAGTATTTGAATTGGAGGACTCAGTGACTGGGTTGATATAAAATTGGATACATCAGAAAACAGCGTAAGTGTACTTGAAGACAGTTCAGTAGGGAAAAGATCCAAGCTGAAGCACAGAAAGAAAGAAAAGAAGAAAGGAACAAGGGAAGGGAGAGAGTGTGAGAGGAAGGAAAGCAGGAATGAAGGAAGGAAGAAGGAAGAGTAAGGGATATTATTAAGTTCAGTAAAATGTTTATAAATAGTGTCTTAAACTAGAGGACAGATTGAAAATAAGGAAGCAGCAAACATGAAGAGATAATGAGCAAAACTAATGAAACGTATGAAACACATCAGATTCAATTAATTTTATTAATTCTGAGCAGGATTGTTACAGTGAAACAACATCATAGTCAAAATGTTGAAAAATCACAGACAAAGAGAAAATCTTAAAAGTCCACTGAGAATGCACATTGCCTTTAATACTGACATAAACAGTGGATGCTGTAAAGAACAATATTTCACAGGAACCCGGAATGTTAGGTCCATGAATCAAGGCAATTTGGAAGTGGTCAAACAGGAGATGGCAAGAATGAACATCAACATTTTAGGAATCAGCGAACTAAAATGCACTGGAAAGGGTGAATGTAACTCAGATGACCATTTTATCTACTACTGGGGGCAAGAATCCCTTAGAAGAAATGAAGTAGCCATCATAGTCAACAGAAGAGTCTGAAATGCAGTACTTGGATGCAATCTCAAAAATGACAGAATGATCTCTGTTCATTTCCAAGGCAAACCATTCAGTATCACAGTAATCTATGCCCCAACCAGTAATGCTGAAGAAGCTGAAGTTGAATGGTTCTATGAAGACCTCCAAGACCTTATAGAACTAACACCCAAAAAAGATGTCCTTTTCATTATAGGGGACTGGAATGCAAAAGTAGGAAGTCAGGAGATACATGGAATAACAGGAAAATTTGGACTTGGAGTACAGAATGAAGCAGTACAAAGGCCAATAGATTTTTGCCAAGAAAACGTACTGGTCATAGCAAACACCCTCTTCCGACAACACAAGAGAAGACTCTACACGTGGACATCCCTAGATGGTCAATACAGAAATCAGATTCTGTATTCTTTGCAGCCAAAGATGGAGAAGCTCTATACAGTCAACATAAACAAGACCAGGAGCTGACTGTGACTCAGACCATGAACTCACTGCCAAATTCAGACTTAAATTGAAGAAAGTAGGGAAAACCATTAGACCATTCAGGTATGACCTAAATCAAATCCCTAATGATTATACAGTAGAGGTGACAAATAGATTCAAGGGACTAGAGCTGATAGAAATATGGATGGAGGTTCTTGACGTTGTACAGGAGGCAGTGATCAAGACCATCCCCAAGAGAAAGAAATGCAAAAAAGGCAAAATGGTTGTCTGAGAAGGTGTTAACAAATAGCTGAGAAAAGAAGAGAAAGAAGTGAAAGGCAAAGGAGAAAAGGAAAGATATACCTGTTTGAATGCAGAGTTCCAGAGAATAGCAAGGAGAGATGAGAAAGCATTCCTAGGTGACCAATGCAAAGAAATAGAGGAAAACAATAGAGTGGGAAATACTAGGGATCTCTTGAAGAAAATTAGATATACCAAGGGAACATTTCATGCCAAGATGGGCACAATTAAGGACAGAAATGGTATGGATGTAACAGAAGCAGGAGACATTAAGAAGAGATGGTGAGAATACACAGAAGAAATTTACAAAAAGATCTTCATGACCCAAATAACCACGATGGTGTGATCACTCACCTAGAGCCAGATATCCTGGAATGCGAAGTCAGTGGGCCTCGCGACAACAAATCTAGTGGAGGTGATGGAATTCAAGTTGAACTATTTCAAATCCTAAAAGATAGTGGTGTGAAAGTGCTGCACTCAATATGCCAGCAAATTTGGAAAACTCAGCAGTGGCCATAGGACTGGAAAAGTCAGTTTTCATTCCAATCCCAGAGAAAGGCAATGCCAAAGAATGTTCAAACTACTGCACAATTGCACTCATCTCACATGCTAGCAAAGTAATTCTCAAAATTCTCCAAGTCAGACTTTAACAGTATGTGAACTGTGAACTTCCAGATGTTCAGTCTGGATTTAGAAAAGGCAGAAGAACCAGAGATCAAATTGCCAACATCCATTGAATCATCAGAAAAGCAAGAGAGTTTCAGAAAAACGTCTACTTCTGCTTTAATGACTATGCCAAAGCCTTTGACTGTGTAGATCACAACACAAACTATGAGAAATTCTTAGAGATAGGAATATCAGACCAACTTACTTGCCTCCTGAGAAATCTGTATGTCAAAAAGCACCACTTGGAACCAGACCTGGAACAACAGACTGGTTCTAAATCAGGAAAGGAGTACGTCAAGGCTGTATATTGTTACCTTGCTTATTTAAATTACATGCAGAGTACATCATGTGAAATGCCAGGCTGGATGAAGCACAAGCTGGAATTAAGATTGTGGGGAGAAATATCAATAATCTCAGATATGCAGATGACACCACCCTTATGGCAGAAAAAGAAGAACTAAAGAACCTCTTGGTGAAAGTGAAAGAAGAGAGTGAAAAAGTTCACTTAAAACTCGACATTTGGAAAACTAAGATCATGGTATCTGGTCCCATCACTTCATGGCAGATAGATGGGGAAATAATGGCAACAGTAGCTGACTTTATTTTCTTGGGCTCCAAAATCACTGCAGATAGTCACTGCAGCCATGAAATTAAAAGACACTTGCTCATTGGAAGAAAAGGTGTGACCAACGTAGACAGCATATTAAAAAGCAGAGACTTTACTTTGCCAACAAATGTCCGTCTAATCAAAACTATGATTTTTCCTGTAGTCATGTGTGGATGTGAGAGTTGGACTGTAAAGAAAGTTGAGCATTGAAGAATTGATGCTTTTGAACTGTGGTGTTGCAGAAGACTCTTGAGAGTTTCTTGGACTGCAAGGAGATCCAACCAGTCCATCCTAAAGGAGATCAGTCCTGAATACCCACGGGAAGAAGGACTGATGTTGAAGCTGAAACTCCAAAAGTTTGGCCACCTGATGCGAAGAGCTGACTCATTTAAAAAGACCCTGATCCTGGGGAAAGATTGGAGGTGGGAGGAGAAGAGGACAACAGAGGAAGAGATCGTTGAATGGTATACCAACTCTATGGACATGAGTTTGAGTAAGCTTCTGGAGTTGATGATGGACAGGGAAGCCTGGCATGCTGCAGTCCATGGGGTTGCAAAGTTGGACACAACTGAGGAACAAACTGAGTGACTGAAACAGTGGAAGCCATAAACAACAGGATGACATTTTTAAAGTACTGAATGGAAGAAAACTTCTAACCTGTAAATCTATACACAGCAAAAATATCTTCCAAAAATGAAAATGAAATAAAGATTTCTTAAGTCAAACAGAACAATTTGTTGCCAGTGCACCTGAACTACAGTAAAAACTAAAGGAAGTCATACTAATTTTAAACAAAATCTCAAAATGTGTAGTTTACATGATACATTTTCAGTACAAGGTTATGAAAATCACTTGGAATGTGACTAAAGTAATACAGGAATAAGGGGGATTTAGGAAAAAAATAAGTAAAAGAAATAAATCAAGCCTTTAAGTAAGAAAATTTTCTTTTTTATCAGTTGTAAAAAAATATGTACCTTCTCCCAGCAAACTTCAAATAAGCAGTAGGCTTAGATGGTTTTTACTTGTGGCATTTACCAAACATGTGAATCTGACATACAAACAGAATAGACAAGAAAGCATGCTACCCAATTAATTTGATGGAACTAGTTAAATTTGAACCCAAAACTAGATAAGAAGAGAATGAAAAAATAATAGAACCAACCTCATTTTATTATTACACTTGTACAAATCTTTTTTTTAAACAGATGTACAAATCTTAAATTCAAATCCAGTAATGTAAAAGTAAAAATACTTCATGACCAAATAGAAGTTATCTTAAAATTCTAGGAATGATTTAGAGTTAGAAAATATATTAATGTATTTCATTGTATCTGTACATTAAATGAAAAATAGTTTGTAATTGTTTCAGTAGATGCAGAAAAAACACCTGATTAAAATTCATCAGTCATGAATGATGAAAAAAAGCAAAATAGTTTAGTGAACTGGAAATAGAGAGCTGTCTTGAATTAATAAAGGCTGTATATCTAAAGCCAGCAGAAAACATTACATTTTAGCGTGACTCTTTAGAAGCATCTCTATGAAAGTCAGATGAGATAAGAATGCATACTGTATTGCCATCTACACTGGAAGTCCCAAACAATGCCTGAAGACAAGGGAACGGTAAGAGGTATAAGAATCAGGAAGAGGCAACTTACCCTGTTGTTTTATCTTTTTTTTTTTACAGACTGTATAATCGAAAATTTAAGAGACTCTACCATTTAATTATTAAACTTACAAGAGTTGGGAAATAATGTAGAAAGATATACTAACCAATCATAACTATTAAAAGAAATGCTTTAGTGTAATATCAATAATATGATTGATAAAGCTTAACTGCAACAAAGTTAAAACACCTTAAGTAGTAAAAAAAAA